>JAPYZR010008381.1:0-14796 GCA_030522945.1 Trichopria nigra | reverse complement strand
GCGCGGATTATTTCCCTCTGATCCACCACTTACTTTATTCATTCAATACCTAACTTCTATGTCATGTTCTCTCGGTGGCCAAGCGAGGACGTGACAGTATATAGGTATCTGATTTTTAAAAATCGGTCATGTACTTGTTGAATTTCTCACTGCGCGAAAACGATTTTTAGGAAGTACACGTTCATATAGGTAACATTCACACGCAATTATCTGTGTTTTTGTGTTTGTGTGTGTGTTTGTGTTTTTTTTTAATTCTTACATCATCAAAACTGCACAAATCATAATAAAAGTGAGTTTTTTAATGTGAAATTCGTCAAAATTGCCTGATTTTTCTGACAAACAGGCGATCGACGATTTTTTAAATGTTTTGAAAGGAGACAATATATGGTAACCTCTGTCACTGTCAATTATTTGTTTTTTTTTTTCGTTTTTTCGACTTTATTCGTACAGTCATAACTTATTTATTCATAAATTTCCCTTATAATTTTAGAACTTAAAAGATAAAAATATTCATGTCAAAATTATAATTTAGAAGTTTATTCAACTACAAATTGTTATAAAAAAATGTGTATATATTTACCTATATTTAAAATTATATTTCTTTCCGGGTAGAGACGCCTTATATACTTTCTTTGACACTCCGAAGTGGAAAACGACACTCTGAGCGGCAAACTTCACACACCCGGGAAAGTTGACATTTTTGCCCTAGTTACATAATATATTTCGAACCACGAAAAAAAGAGGAATTAATTAAATGATGTTTAATAAACATTATATAATCGAACTCTTATTGAAGACGCTGCAATGGTCCCAAAATTATTTATGTACCAAACGAATCCATTTCCGTAAGAGGAACAGTAAGAGTTGGCTATCGCGCAATTTGTCGACAATTTTCCGATCTTAACACATTCGCATAGTTCTAGGCTTTGGCTGTCCAGGATTCGAATAGGTGCCAATTTGAGACCCTTCAAAGACCGTAGGTGTCCATAAACCCGAACCTCAATGGCGCGCTAAAGTGGCAACACTTACATTCCACAATGACATAGGTCACATTTATTAGCTAGTATATTTTATGTAGTAGTCGTATTGTCAAAATGATTTATTGCCAATAGGGACAAGCTTGCAAACCAGCCATTCACTATTTAGTTACTTTCTAAAATCTTAACAATGATTGTTTGCTTGGAATGAGCTACACAAATTTCGATTATGTCGGTCGACCAAGTATCACATTAAATCTCTACTGATTTATCAATCAATTAATCATTGTACTCCCTACTATGTTAGGTTTTCTAGTCGCTGACATCGAGTTTCAGTGAAAATTGATATCGATTAATCGTCATTAATAAGTAGGTGGTAATCCCTAAAGTCCGAGAGAAGAGACACTAGCTGCATGAGAACATAATTAAAGAGGGAAAATGACGCAGTTGGAGGATTCCTTTCCTCTTAGGTGCAGAAAATTGGAGGAAGCAATGCATATATATGCTAAATGTATTGGTAAAACATTGAATCGAGATGGTTGTCAACCCAATAATCTTCTTGTTGACCGCACTATTGCTGACATCAACTTGTTTATCTTATTCTCGTTCATTCCAGTAAAAAGTCTCAGGTAATAAATTCTGTCAATGAAGCGATTATCACTAAATATGTAAATGGGTCTAAAAATACAGCCAAGATAAATCGATTCACACGAAATCGTCAATAAACAATTTTTTGTCCAGCCCGCCGGGTCGTTTTGTATATTTTAATGCAGCACTCGGCGTTGCGAAAAGCCTCCGAAAAGAGGACGAAAACGACTCGGGCCATCGGACAAATTCGCATGCGTTATTGCGCCCGAGTTCATGTGAAATTAATTAAAAAGCTATCAGGAAGAAGCTTCTAGAAACGATTTTACGATTTCAGCTGTACGTCGACATCGCCCTCTCGGACTCTCTTCCTCTCTTTTATCCTTTTTTCTTTCTCCCACCAGCATGCCCCCTCTTTCTCCTGATCTGGTCTTTCCTTATTCTACCGAGACGCCTGACCGGTTTTCACTTTAGCCGTTCTCACCGGTTTCGTGTCTTAATTTCTCAGATCTTGTTTTGGCGATTACTCGGGAATTCCGTCGCCTGGCTTTTTCGAGCACACACATATATATATACGTACGTACATTTGACATTCCATCCGTGGTCAGTCCACTCAAGATCAAGGGTGAGTCGAGCCCTTAATGGCAGACTTCCAGGGAGGGCGGGGGAGCGGGGGAGTCGCAAATGACACGGGAGTTAAAAGCCAACCAAATAAACTCTGCTTTATGATTTGGCAAAATTAGCGAGCTCGTTTACGAGTGGAATTTTCAGTTTATCCGGTCGATTTTTTTGCGCAATACTTACCTTCTTTTGATATTTAATTGCTCTTTCCCCGTCTTATGTCGAGTTGGAGCACTCTGCCAAAATGTACGTAGTGCCACGTCACAGTGTCGTATCGGTGCCATAACAAGAAAGGTCAATTCTCCATATCGCGTTGCGTATAACAGGCTTTTTAAATCTTTGTCGGGTTCAAGTTCCTGACGTCGCTGGGATTGACTTAAGTTTTGCGGAAAGGAAACGATGATTCACGAACGCTCATTCAAACTACCGATGCCTGCAATTATTCGTTTTCAATTCAACCCAATGTAGACGACGAGTGAACCGTAAATTTTAATTAATATAAAATAGGTTGTATTTGTAAAGTTTTCGATGACCTTAGAATGATGACCTTAGAATCGATGACCAGGGTGGAATTAAATGAATAAGATACTTATTTTTTCATTAAGGAAGAATCTCGGGACCTGTGCTGTCAAATCGGGTAGAACTTGTAGAGTATATACTATTGTCTGGTAAAGGTAGGACAAATCTTTCTCTTATACACTTGTTACTTGTTTTTTGGGAAGGCGAGGGGGAGCTGTAATCAGTTAGATAACTATAGGGGGAGTATAGAGAATCTAGCTAGCCTATAGTTTCAGTTTAGACGGTAGGGTTGACAAAAAATATTCATTTAAGGTTTGAGATGTGTTTATCGATGTCTAGCCTATATGGTATTTCTGACATTGTAACGCTGCAGTAGAAATGATAAATTCGACGAATTCTGGAAATTTCCAGGAAACAAACTAGGTTTCGTCAGTTTCTTTCAATGTAAAGTCTATGTTGTCTTAGGTTAGGCATCCGATTGCTTCAAAGGGAATAAAGCCGAGAAGTCCCACGATCTAACACTATACATCGTTAGAGCTAGACTTCGATAGCCCCCCTTTGTACGAAATCATATTGAATTGAATTGAGAAATCAACTTTTTTTAATCCGTTTTCTTTTCAATTTCGGATTGTACTTCAGTAATTTATTTGTATGTTATTCCGTGTAACAAGATCAAGTGTAGTTTTTAATTTTACTAGAAAAAGGACTCACCGAGTCCTCCTATGCATCTCAGAATTTATAGGAGAATTTGAAGAGTACTTTTTGCACCTGTTTTTTACAATGTTTTACCGCTGACGATTGGGGAATTCTTATTTAAAAGAAAGACTAAAAGAATTAAAGAATGACTATATATATATAATTAAAATCTTGAATGGGAATTATATTTGCCGTTGCTGCAAGGGAAACCGCTTTGAAATAAAAGATAAAGAATGTGGCGTTGAGTGTTTTCAGACGTATGTTTCAATTATGTTCAAACGTTTCGAAACCATTAATTGTGCTCAATATAATTGTCTACATACTACTGCATTATAGGACCTCCGTTTGCACGTATTCCCATAATCTCTCAAATTCTCGACAATGGTTCGGCCCGCATCCTTTCGCTCCAGTATTTTCTTCATCTCTCTTATTGACACTCTTTTTGTCGTCTTCTTTTCACCTTTATTCACTTCTTTGTCTCATTGTGTTTCCTTTCCTTAAAAACTGTCACAAATTTTTTTTACTGAATTCTCTAGAAAAAAGAAACCGTCGGACAACCGTTTCTGGAGTCAATCATGACTCTCGTATCAGTACTCGGCAACTAAACTGTGATTCCGGAATGTCTAAAAGTAGGGTTTGCAAAGTGTTGAAACGTAATAAATATCATCTCTCTTGTGTTGCACTATATAAGCAGGAACTTTATGGCGATACTTTTCAGAATCGAATGATATTTTATCAATGGGCACTTCAACAAACAAGTGAAAAAGAATTTTCTTTCTCGAGTATAATGTTCTCTGATGAGTCGTGTTTCACGAACCGACCGTTAATCGACATAATATATTGGAGTTTGGCATTATTGGCGTGTCGAAAACCCACAATAGTAGACAAGCCAAGTAGACCTGCAGCGTTCCTGGACCGTAAACGTTTGATGAATTTGAATAATTCTTACACTGTCCATTTCTCCTATGCCTTTAACATGGTAAATATCTGAACTGTCTAAGAATTGGCTAAGAAATGTTTTCATTTCTACCAGGGTTATTGGGGTCCTTATTTTATTGATGACAATTTAAATGGCGATCGGATATCCCGTAATTTTTTGAAAATGAATTTTCAACATTGCCTGAGAACGTAAACTTGGATGTATGACAGAACACGTGCTTCGACATGACGGCTTTCCATCGCATTATAATAGTCGCGAATTCAATGGTGACTATAACAACATCTGATTTATTTTTGTGGGGTTTTTTTAAAGAGTCAAGTTTATAAAGATATTCCGATAAGTCGTGAAAGTATGATTCAACATTTGTGCGTAAATTACATCGGACACACTTCCGAGCTATGTTCAATCGTTTGAAAACTGTACTTTTGCTTTTTAAAAATTGCTCAATATTTACTCCAAGATATTTAGAGTATGTAATGGTCCTTTTCACTTTTATGTTACAGTTCACGTATACTTGACATCGTTTAAAGTGTGATTTAGGCTGGTATAATTATATGTTAATTTGAGTTTCTATAGTATCATAATTTAGGGAATGCTTCCTCGTATTCCCGTCAAATGAAAATTCAGAATTAAAATTTGAGACATTCCTCATATTGAGTGAAAACTTAACATCCATATAATTGTATTCACACTACCTTTTCAAGGATTTCAATACAATTGCATGTATATATATATATAAACAAGGTGATATTGATATTTATATGTTTGAGGATTGCCTTGTACAAGGGCATTTACTTAGAGGACATGATTCTTAGGGACGTTTGTCTCTTATATGAGGATAAATTTAGCATCTACATTTTTTGAGTAATAAGTGAGCCACTCGTTTAAAACAGTGTATTCTTTTTAGAGTGAAGAAGAGAATTACAACTTCTTTCGGAGTAAAATTTCGCTCTAGAAGAAGTTAAAAAGTCATTCTTTTAAAAGATTGATCGCATAAAAGTTGTAGGGTTTGATCCAACGAATTAATTGGCGACCTTGACTTTGACCCCAAGGTCATTTTTGAAGGTTATTTCAAGGTCAACTTTAGTGTTTCAAATGGGAACTCCTATTTTTTATTCCGGAAATTGAAATAGCGGAAAACGTTCAGATATGTATTTGAATGGGGGGGGTTACTTTTGTTATACCCTGTATAATATTTGCTATTCATGCTGTTTCGCGCGTATACAATGTAATCATTTTTTAAACGAACTGCGTACATTTATGCAAATAAAATATTATGTACAATTTAAAACCGTTGAGTAAAAATCATACGCGATGGTGAATTATTACTTTGAATGTGTGTGTGAAACCTATGATCACAATGACAATGTTGTGCTTGAAAAAAAAAATTTGTTTTTTTATTGAGACAAAAATTTAATGGTATATGGTTCAATGCATTTGACCATATATGTTGAACAAAATTGTGACTGTTAGATGAAGCATATCACGGAAGTAATAATTCTTTTCTCTATGCAGATTTTATTGACAACAAAAATTTATCAATATAAAAAACGATTTAAAATTTATTTTTATACAATTATAAAAAATATTTGTTGAGGGGTCATATCGACAAATATGACAGCTCCACATGAAATAAATATTGTGAAATAAATAAAAGCATTTTAATATATAACCAAGACGGTATACATATTTTAAAAAGTCTTGTTTACATCGAAATCCAAGTACGAAGCAATCATAAAGGTATAAGCGAGTCTCGTGTACTGATATTAATAAGAAGTTGTCGCAAGTTCGGCATTGCTGATATTTTTAGTAGTAAGTACTTATATTTTATTATTTCTATCACCAGCAGCCGCCACTACATTACAGAATTCATTAAAAGCACAAACAAAATCAAAGCGCGAGTCTAATCATTTGAATAAAACCGGTCTGAGAACACTAAAGAGTGAAAGTAACGAGTTTAAAAAAGTAAAAAGTAAGGAAATAATTATTACTTTGCGAACAGTCTTTTATTCGTCCTTTTTGTAATTTTGCTGGATAATCGTATAGAGGCTAACAAAAAAGATTCCAAATTATCGCGTGAATCACGTGTTCATTAAAATTATTTATATTTGTAATAAACTTTATAACTCGTCGTAATATATTTCATATTTTAATTCGATTCGAAATTCAACGTGGAAATGCATTCCGTCAATCTTTTATTATTGTTCTAATATAATCGATTTCCCGCTAAAGAAATCACCAGTCTTAAAAACTTACATATATAATTCCCAAGTCTGGCTTATTATAATAATAGATCGCAATTAATTCAATCAATTTCCGTGTCTATTTCAAATCTATCTATCTATATATAGAAAGATATAGAGAGACAGAGAGAGAGAGTGAAATATTCTAATGAACTTTTTATTTGAAAAAAAAGGCCATTTGAAATTCTTCAGAATCGACCGTTAGATCATCGAACATTTTGTATATATATTTTTCGTTTCTATTAACCTACTTTTGACCTGACAATGAAAATTTTGTACTTGATACGTGCTTTTTATTTCCGTTGAATATTGGATGGACGTCGTGCATCTATATAATTATTCAACAATTCATAGCGGCGAATTTATGATTACTCCTGGAGGTCAGTAGATCTGAATGTTAATAGTTGTATAGATACGAAACTGGAATAAAATGTCATTTTATCAATTTTTCGATAAAGCATCATCTGCTTTATGTATTAGGCCATTTGATAAGTGTCAAATTGCTTCTGCACAATAACCAGAAAACCTTCACGTATATATATATATAGTGAATCTATCAATTTCCGAGAGATAAAAGCATCTTGGCAAAAATGACGTAGAAGATGCTGTCGTTGATGAACAATCGATTCGGTGAATTTGAAAAATTAATTCACGTTTGTTATAAATGAATGTAGTTATTATGTGATTAATATTTGATGGGTTCTAAGGTGAAATTGCCTGGCTGAAAAATGCATACGTCAATTAATTTTCAATTCATTGCAAGTATCTCGTGCCTTTGTCGCGGGCGAGCGGCCGACGTGACAGACGTCAGACAGCTGACGTGGACGAATGCAATTTTACGTTTTTATGCCGACGTCAGATTCATTAAAAAAACACATCAGAAACAACTTGACCAATACATCCATAGAGTATAGACCGCTTTGCAGTAAATTGACGCTAAAGCTATAGTTTCACATTATTATCAATTCTCCCTCATACACGCACACACACACACACATATATATATATATATCGATGACAAGTACAGGTATCCCCTACTGAAAGAATGTAGCGCAATCAGTACAGGAATCTCACGTCCGCGAAATTTCCCCGTTTTATGTAATTCGCCTTCTCTTGAAGATTGTTGAATATCGAAGAGATTAACGCATAATACGTTACATATACATCGAATGAATATTTTTGAACGATATATTTTAATAAATGAATTAAAGAAAAATACGTCAATGAAATGTTTCCCCATATGACGAATATTAAGTAAAATATAAAGTATATTTCAGGTTGTATTGTGTGACATATGTCACTACCAATATACTAATATTCATGATGTTTTATATATATTCTGTTGATATATCAAACGTATAATATATTTTTAAAATAGTAGTATTGGGCTTAATTCGATATTATTTGCGCTATTCTAAAGTTAAAAAAGAAAATAAAAAATTTTCATTAATTTGAGTTATACTCCAATACAGTAAGACTCAATCAAGTAACATTTTACATCTGATAAAGTATAGTTTTCGTATGGTAATTTACCTTCTGATGATATATCAAGCCGTAATTTAAGAAGTAAACTGCATACATCAATCAAAATGGTTCAGGTTCGATCGTAATCATGGTGACTTTTTTTATTTTTACTATTTTTTTATTTATTGTTAGGTTATTTTTAAATTTAAATTTATAAAGGTTGATGTCATTATTTTTATGTAGAAGAAAATGAATTAAAAAAAAAAAAAACAATATACGATATTGGTTTTGTAGATTTTTTGATGATCCATCTGGAAAAAAAATATTATTTTTTATGTATGAATAAAATACCGGTGAAAAATGTGATTCGATTTTTAAAAATCAGTTTTTCAATTTATTTCTACCCTCGAAACATCACATAAAAACACAGATAAATCGTTTGAAACCGGATAGAAAAGAAAGATAGAAGAAATTAGAATAAAAACGAAAAAAAAAATTTTTTGGATATATCGAATGTGAAGGATGATAAAAGGAGTGTATCTTGCGCTCGTCTTGTTATAGTATAATAGAATCACTCTAGAATAAAGTAAAGTTATACTGCCGGAAAATTCAAATCTATTACACGAAGAATGAGTTCATTATTACATTGAACAGTGCACTGAATATAAAACCAGTTATTTTGCAAATTCTTTCTATTCTTTGCATTGATAAGTTTACCCACGTGTACACACGCGTACCTATTCATATACATAGATTTGTGAGTATATAGGAGTGATGATGAGCAAATGTGGAATTTCCGAAACTTGTAATGATTTTTGGAGCTGTTACAAATGTTGCGGCATACATTATTGATGCATTGTATTCTATATGCTCTATATTGCTGCTTTAGTCGTGTGAAATCAATTGAATGCTGGGATCATTTGACAAAAGTAGTATGTATTTTGTCTCGAGTGAACATAAAGAATTTCATTCTGAGATCATTGAAATACTATCGTATATTTATTTAAATTGTTCATTTAATTTTTTTAACGCCAGCACGAAATGCCGTAATAAGATGCCTTAAATATGCAGCGAGATCTCTTATGATACTAAATAGAAACTCATTTCTATATACAGAGAACGAAAAGGGATTCTTTTTAATGATTAAATAATAAAATAATCAATTTAATAAATTATTTAGAATAAAATTTTAAATAATCAATTATTAAAAGTAATTTAGAGCGACGGTCTACTAAAACTTACTTTTGTAAAAGCATACAGCTCCCAACATAACACAATTTGTAGTTGTAGAATAGGAACCAAATAAACGGCATTTGTTTTGAATACAACATGTAGTGGTAAAAAATAGTAATTCTTCTTATCAATCAGAAGTATTTTTAAATACAGTTATAGTATGTGGATATTGCCTGTCACGATACATATGTAATTAGCAATACATATATTGTTATGTTAACATATACGAAATTCTACTTACCACTGCGATTGTCATTAAAAGTTTGTCGTATATTTTTTTCAGTGCAAGACCGATTAAACTCTTGACTTAATCTCTGCATTCGTTTGATAACCGAGATGAACTTTGTTTTTAACATTATCGGCCAGTTTCTTGTATGTATACTTAAAACTGCGTACAGCATGCATTTTCATCGCGTGACCATTGTCTAATATGTGCCTGCGATTTCTATGTCTGAAATTTATCCAAATAATTAGGTCAAAAAATCTGCTTATAATTATTTTAATTCCATTTTAACTCGAAAGCCCACATTAATTCTCCTGGTAACAAAAAGTTTCGTTGCTTTTGTTGTCTGAAGAGTGAACGTTTTTGTTTTCAGCATTCTCAAAATTGCAAAAGAAAATATCTTTCTAGCTATATTTCATTTCATGATTTTGAAAAATGGTTGAAAATATTTGTAATAGTAAAAATAGTTGACGCAACCATTATTTTATCGTGGACTGATTCTATTGCGGCTGAAATAGTTTTCGTGAATAAAACATTAGACAATTGTTTCTCATTTTACCATAAATCTTAAAAAAAAAATCTAGAATAATCCAATTGTTTATTATTTACGAATATTAAAATAAAGTTTTGACAAATTTTCAAAAATGTTGTCAGGTAGAAGTTATGTCCAGGCAAAAGAAAAGTTCCTGGCAAGTTTTCCCTTACAATGGTCGGGTACTGGATGGGAAACCCTAGATAGGCTCTATGGTTACCGTGGGATGCTTTTTTGGTTCATACCCCAGGTTAAAATATTACCTGGGACTGGCTTGGAACAATACAGTTTTGTCCAGAAATGAATACTTTAAATGAACTAATCTGGTTCATATAGCCAGTGCCAGTCTAGATTATAACCCCGAATATATTTGTACTTTAGAGGTTTTGTAATGCATATTCAAAATTATCTACATTTTCTGGCTAGGAACTGAAATATCTGATATTTATTTTCCCGGAAATTGAATCTGGTTAAGAAAAAGGCCCTGGATATAGATTTCCCTGACAATAGTCGGGCACTAGACATAATACTGTGGGACACAAAATTCGGCTAGTGCCCGGACAGATATTACTGCAAGAATATTAACCAGTATCAGTCTAGTTTTACACCAAAAATAATTGTAGTTAGATTACAAGTCCAGGCCATTACTAGTGCAACTCCACTTTATCCCTAACATTATTTTAACTTGTCACGAGTCAAAACGCGTTACGGAAATTCTACACAGTAACTTGGGTAACATAACCCTCAACAACATGAGCAGATTATGTGTAATTGCAACTAGATTATAAAATACAATAAACAGAGACAACAATTGTGGCTACATTGACAGATACTAGACATATATACTACACTATAGTTTTCTAATAGTAAAATCTCAGATTCTGTCTAAGAACTAGATGGCATTTACTTTATTTAGTTTTTACTAGAAATCGCTGTCCAGGGCCTATTTTAATTTTTTAGCAATCTAGTTTTTCCCGACCGATTTTCCACTTGGGCGATGAAATATCAATTGGACAGTTTCATAATTAATGTCAGTTAAATAGGATTAATTGTTTCAAATTAACCTTTAAACAGCTTTCCGACGATGACGCATGGAATTTCGTGAAGAATCTCAATGAAGTTTCGAAATTCGCTAATTTTCATATTCATCGATCGTCAAAATGAAACAAACAAGTTTTAGCGTCGCATTAATTACCGGAATATTTTATAATTTGTTCTGTATATTTACGTTTGAATGATAAGGCTATTCTTACTACATCAATTAATATATTAAAAAATTAAAATCAAGCGCAGAAAATTGTAATAAATCTATACTTTAATTAATTTAATTAATAATTGAAAATTGAATTATGATTAATTCTGCAATCGCATATATATAACATTATATTATAATTACAATCTTATATTATATTCGATACGAAATATATTTTGGGGGTTTTCATAAATAAGAGATTTACGTTTAATACGTTTATTATTTAAATTTATCATTTATTTATATATTTAAAATTTGTTTTTCTTCACACATAAACTTATTGACTTTTAAATAAATACTGTATTTTTTCGAAGGTGAATTTTGTGATTGTCTTTTTTATTTTAATTAAACAGAAAAATTCTCTAACAGACAAACTACGAGCATTTTCCGTTGTAATTACGTGCACTATTATGCAAATGTAATGCCGTTTAATCGTAGCTAACCAAACAAGTAGATTTTTGAATTTGATTAAGGGCAGGTCTCCGATTCGTATGACGTCACAATTTCGGCACTGTTCCGTGACAGTACAAATATCTGACAGTTGACTCTGAAACGTGCGACGTGCAACGTCATATTTACACCGCCTCTGTATAGTATATATATATAGATAAAAAACAAGTGTTATTTCGTTAAATCGTGTGTGATGGTCGTTCCAATCAAATAAGACCTACGTTTATGTAATTCCAGATCGCTGATTACAATATCTATTAATATTAATTGAGGTAATAACAATTGTCGATTATTATTAATTGGGCAAGTATAAAATATTCTTGCCAATTATCGCTGGAACTGATTTAAAGGCCATTAAGTAATGGTTTCTACAAAATGATTTGTAACGTGTATTCTTGATTGTATTTCTATTATTTGAAAAATAATTCCAGAAATTGTCCAAACGATGTGAGACGCAAGCCACACGTGTAAACATAAGTGGCTTGCGTCTCACTAAACGTTACGTAATTCACCGTACCTTCTTTAAATTCTCTCCAGGTCCTGTGTGTCTTTTTTTTTTTTTTTTTTATTTGCTTTTTTTTTATTGAGCCAATATAATCGCACGGATTTCTTATCTAGTCGTCGTATCTGTCATATCTGGACGAGGAAAATGAGAGTAATTTAAAAAACGCTCGCGCGTGCATTTTCACATATACTCGGGAGAAAGAATCGACAAAGTGTCATCAATTTTTTGTGTCACGGATTAATGACGGCTTATATTTCTCTTGAAATAATAAAGGATGGAAATGAAACAAAAAACATCAATCTGTTTTTTTTTTTTGTTCAAATGCAATTCTTTTGTTTTTGAAACAATTTAAAGCTATGCGTTGACACATATATTCCTTAGAATAAGTAATGTTTAAATCTTTCACTGCCGGTGGCCTGTTACAGTGGGAATTGAAATTTATTTAAATTCATTTTAATTTAAAACGAACAATCGTTTATCTGTTTCGTTTCAAATCGTATAATATTTTGACATTAACGATGCTGCCAAACATAAAAATCTAGTTAAAATTCCACTTTTATGGAACGAACCAGTCTTGCATCATCGGAATAATGCATTTTTATTGGCGCAAATTCTCATTCAACAATCAGAACCATAAAAGAATCGATTAATTATTATTATTATTTTTTTTTTTTAATATATCATTACTGCCTGTTTACGAGAATGCTATTATTTATTATTTTTACAAATTATATCCATTATTAAAAATGGCAAAATCTTATTTTAATCGAAGCAAAAGTACAATTAGAGTTTCTTCTTCTTTTTTTATGCCACGCGTTACACGAATGTCATCTGATTTAAGAATGAATTTGATTTGACGTAATTTTCGTAAATTGTGCATACCTCAGGTGGTAATTTTCTCCAAAGTTAACGAGCAACATTATCGTCACGGAAAAGGTGACGCGAATATTTATTCGTCAGAGACTCGATCGAAAATGCGATGTAAAGTTACGTTGCATAGTCATGATGTGTGCGTGAAATTACGTCAAGTCCCAGGAAGTCATAGTGGACAGACGGACGGAAAGTTCTTTCGCGACTTTCGAACGAGTAATCGCATAAAAAGATGGAAGAAACAGGAATCTACTTAAATGGGACAAAATTTAGTCATTTTGTGTCTAATGCAGTTTGCGTAATATAAGCGCGATTCGTGAACTCTCCGATTTTTATGCTATCGGACGTACGGAATTTCATTCAAATTGCATTGTCGAATTATACAAAAATAACGTTTGTCCTTTTCGAACCTAAAGTGCAGAAAATTTATAACTTTTACATTTTCATGTGTTTTTAAGAATTGTAATAATAACGCGATGTATAGGTAACTTTGGTCTAAACAGTTATACCAGACTAATCTCTTGCGAAGAGAAATAAGCGTAATATATACGTATAATATATCAGTAATATATACGATTTTTAATTACAAAAAAAATGTTACGGCATGACAATGACAAATCTAATATCTAATATATTTTTTCGGCGTTTTTATTTTCTTAATTTTAGAATGTCCTGCGATAAAGAACTCGTTGCGAGTTCGGTAAGGCCCGTATGCTTTTATAACAGGTCAATTTCTCGATCTCATATAGCGATAAGGAGTTGCAATTCAGGTATTGTTTACCCCAAAGATTTTCCGAGTATGCGTGAGATCTCGATAAAAGTGAAAAATCGTGTTTCAGTCCCTCGATCCCTTAGTATATAGCATAGATCCGAGGTGACATCCTTCGAAATTTCAAATTCCGAAATTAACATAAATCAAAACCGACGAATGATAATGCTGCATTTGCAGTGACGCATAGATACATATTATTCGTTCAACTTAGAAATGGAATAATTATGAACATAATAGATTGGAATAAACTTATTCTTTGACGTTGACGTTTTTCGTTTTTATTCTCATATGCAGTTCAAGATTTTTGTTTAATTTTTTGCACTTCATTTTATTGAATTTTGAATTTTCTGTTTATATTTTATATTTTTATATTTTCGTTTCTTCGTTGAAGAACTTTCCCCCTTTCGGTGAATTATATTATCTATTTCTGTGTATATACACAGATTGTACATATGTATACAATATAAATGCACTCATTTAAAAGAGTACCTTAATTTTCACTCTTTGTAGAGTGAAAATTCATAAAAAAAGAATAGAGAGTAAAGATACGAACAAAAAAAAATCATACTTTTACCGCTTAATATGCATAATATCATAAATGACGATTAAAGCACATACAAGACTAAACTGACCTATCGTAATATCGTGGTGCGTAACGATTTCTCTCCGATGTAGGTATCAATTGATTTACAATACAATTTTCAAAATACAATCATATTTACAATTTGCTTTATTTTCTTAATAAAATAATTTTCAGTTCTAATTCTTTTGTTGTACTTTTCCACAATTTGCACGTGAAATTTGATAGACAACTTTGTTCATTACTTCGACCCGCACCGTAGGTAGGCACGAAGTATTGAATTTGGTCACGTTTCGATTTCTGAATTTCTTACTTTCAGAATTTTTTATAAGAA
>JAPYZR010008379.1:0-17156 GCA_030522945.1 Trichopria nigra | reverse complement strand
ATCAAGACTGCAAATAGAAGGTGCTGGCAGGATTCGGTACTAGGACCACTGCTCTGGAACGTATATATTGTAACGTGACGTTACACTGCGATGTGCCCGTCGCCCCGATCTCCCGGGTATAGGTAAGCAGGCATGCGATGCGCCTGTTTGGCGCCTATTCGATAAAGTGACTCGGAGCATCGCCCCGAGCGCCGGGAGAAAAGTCACGGGTGTATATACCGCGAAGCGGGTCCCCGACGATCATATAAAACGGTTATAAATAAGATCAAGCCCAAGGGAATAAATACTCCATCTTGCCCACACTTCCTCGACAGAGTAGTCAGCCACTTGTTCCCAGAACATCGGGAACGTCCTATCGGCACTGGTGCGGCAGAAGGTGGCACGAGGCAGAACCTGGTGCAGTCGAGCCACCAGCCGTCACTGAAGCCGAGTTGAGGATGGCTGATAAGAAGTTATCTGTCCGCAAAGTCCCAGGAATGGATGGAACCCCGGGCCTGGCAGTAAAGCCTGCAGCGCTGAATGTCCCAGGTATCTTCCTGGATACATTTAGCGCATGTCTTAAATAGGGATGCTTCCCGCAGCTATGAAAGCAACAGAAGTTGGAGCTGCTTTACTGCTTTCTAAACCTTTGGACGAGCCATCCGCACACCGACCACTCTGCATGCTGGATATTCCCGGGAAGCTGTATGAGAGGATAATATGTGCCAGCCTTAAAGCAGCCATCGATGAAGCTGGAGGTCTTTCCAGTCGACAATCGACAATCGACAGAGTGAAGTCGATAGCCATGAATGCCATCAGTGGCAGTCGGAATACCAGGCAGATGTGTGCAATCATCGCGCTTGATATCAAGAACGCCTTCAACTTGGCCATCATGCTAGCCTTACAAGAACTAACGGTAGCAATCTACCTCAGAATGGTCATCTCAAGCTACCTGACAGACCGAACCCTGTTCTACGGCACCGATGACGGCAAGCGCTCCCGTTACATCACGGGAGGTGTGCCACAGGGCTCGGTACTAGGACCTCTGCTCTGAAACGTCTCCGTATGACGGATTACTCAAACAAGCGCTTCCGGACGGGGTTACGATGGTAGTTTTTGCGGACGACGTCGCACTCACCGTCGTCGCAAAAACCATCGTCGAGGTGCAATACTAGGAGATGACTCTAGGTGGTGGATAAATGGTTGAGAAACAACGGACTCTGTTTGACGGCTGAGAAATCGGAGACTGTGCTCATCTCTAGAACGCAAAAAAGGATGTACGCTACATTTATGGTGGAGGATAAAAAGATTAGAACAAAGGACGCTATTAAGTACATGGGGGTTACACTTGATGCGCGACTGTCGTTTAAAGAACGTCTTCAGAACGCAGGCACTAAGGCTTTGAAAGTGGCTCGCGTGCTTGGGTACATAATTCCCAATATATGGGGACTGAAACTACACCGTCGATCCCTCCTTGTTTTGGTGGTGAACTCCGTAATTCTTTACGGAGCCCCGGTCTGGGCGGATGCCATTAGAAGCAAAAAGACCTACGGAGTCACTTTGCGGCATTCCTGCAAGAACAGTGGCGCTAAGAGTGGCCCGAGCGTATCGCACCGTAACTGTTCGCGTAATAAGCGCTCAGCTATACAGTTTCGGATCCACGAAATTCCGGCGTTTTGCTTTTCGTGCTCGTTCATTGTGTGCGTGCCTTGATCGACATTGTGGAGAACCCCGCAATTGCCACAGTAACCGACATCGCTCTCTCAGTGGTCGCGGGACTTCCTCCCATAGACCTAATGGCAGCTGAGATGGCTGAACGATACCGTGAAGGTAGGCGTATATATCAGGGAAGCGCCGAAGACGCTAGAGGCCACGGCAAATGGTCCAAGAACACCGGAGGGATTTAGGAGGGTCCTGCTCCTCTCACAAGAAGGATGGGACGCAGCGGTTCAAGTCGCTACGAGCATCGTTGGTAAGCTGATGCATCAGGAAAAATGGGGGAGGGACGGATAGCAATACAATCAGCTATCCGTCAAGCGCCATAACATCGGTGGTGGGCCTTTCGAGGCTTCGGCTACTTTCCCTGAGTTTATGGCTTACGGCGGTTCCCGGAGAAGGACAAAACAGTCTTATGCGGCGGTAGTTTTAGCGGATGAGAACTCCGCACTTCTGCTGGCACCGGCCAGCAGAGACGGCTGGTAGAGCTTTCCATCGTCGCGTCTCAGAATCACACACACGCACAGCGCCATCTCAAAAGATATAATTAAGGAACGCATTATTTCGCATTATATCGAATATATTTTCATGAAATAACGTTCAGAATGCATCGAGTCGGATTAGAACAAAAAGCTGACATTTCTTAATTAGTTTCAATTCGTTATCGTTTGCTGGGTTTCTCCACGGAAAAACGATGTCCTTGGATTAATCGTGCTTTTAACATTCAACTCAATTCTTAATGTCGATGACAATAATAATAAATTTCACATTGGTGATTTCAGTTATATTCAATCCGCCGAAGCGTGAAGACGTGTTTACGTATATGCGCTACGGTGAATCAAATATAAACAATATATCATAATAAAAAATTGTTAAAAAAACTTTGAGACGGCGATTGTAATGTAAAGAAATTAAAAATCATAGTCAGTCCTTATACTAAATGAAAATTAAAATGCGACGTTTCGATCCAAATTGCCGATCCTCTTCAGAAAGCAAAATAAAAATAAATAATGAAAATAGTCGAAAACAACCCGAATTTATAGGAAATGTAAAGACCTTTCGTAGGAACTAAAACGTTGTTTATAGAAAATTTAAAGTCTCCTTCCACGACTGGCTGCGGACAATAAGGAAACACGTTATTTACCAAACGATTTCGACCCATTTTGATTAAAATGATATTTAAAATTTGTTCGTAACATGTTTAAAGTTTGTAATATGTTTGTTATTTTTATTAATATTATTATTATTTATTATTTGTATTTGTATTTATCTTATTGTTTGTATTAAACTGTTATAAATTTGCGATAGATTAGATTCCTCAAATCTAATATTTACTGTGTTTTTAGTTATTTTAATAAAATAATTCTCTAATTTCTTTCTTTTCTTATGATTTTTTTCAACTGCTAAAATTTTAAATGATTTGTAATCGAAATTATAAGATGCCTGTATACGGTGCAAAGTTAAACCTGCATATCCTTCTGAGTGTTGATTAATATTCCTTACATGCTCCTTTATGCGTGTTTCCAATTATCTCTCTGTCTGCCCAATGTGCACATGGAATTTGATAAACAACACAACAATGTTTTTCTGTTTTAAGGCTTGATGCGGTCTAACCTTTCCAAAATTTTTATTGATTGGAATAGATACAACTCTAATGTTATTGTTTTTTAATTTATAGTTAAGTTTATCAGTAATTCCCTGCACATAGGGCATAGATGTCGTTTTAACAAAAACTCATTCTAATTGTTTTCGACTTGATATTTGTATAAAGTTTTAAAATTCAGATTCTATTCTCTAAATCGTATTTCTGATAATTTGAATGCTCGATCAATTAAACCAAGTATATTACACTAATTTTATAATTTAATGGATGATTAGATTGGAAATTTAGGTATCGTCCTGAAGACTATTTTCATTATTTATTTTTATTTTGCTTTCTGAAGAGGCATTTTGGATTGAACCGTCGCATTTTCATTTTCATTTAGTACAAGGGCTGACTATTATTTTTAATTTCTTTAAAATATAAACATAACTACTAATCGTGACATACATATAACTGGATTTAAATTTTAAATCACAAACAAATTGAAATTGAATTCGGCCGCCAACCCCACCAAGGGGCTCTGCCGCCTGGACCCCCGGCTCGCTTCGCTCAGATTGTCTTGATTCGGCCCTTCGGGCCTCACTAATTCAATATAATTCGCGACTGCGGCCTACGGCCGTGTTCTTTGTTATGAATATTTTATACAAAGTACATACTATATACATAATAACTTTAAATTTAAATTCTAGATTTCGTGTTATTTGTAATATTCTGAAAATGTCCATTTCCACGACTTCGCCCTCCGCAAACTGGCAAAGTATTTAATTTGTGCTCACAATTTTATAATTGTTTAGTAGGGGTTACAAAATCACCTAATTTTGATACTACAATCAAAGTCAACAGCCCGGAGTCTATTTGAATTGAATGTCAATTTGTCGCAGTTTGAATGTTTCCCCCTTTTCACCGCCCTGTTTTAAACTTTAAATTTTCGAAACTGCATTCAAAATCAAATACCCTGAAAACTAAGATCTGATTAACGACTTTGCAGAATCGAGATTTTGCATTTTTCATACTAAATTAAATTGAACGACTCTAAAAACCCCCGAGCAAGTAGCTCAGTTCGAATTCAAAGTAAATTTTACGAAATAATAAATTTTACCCCCTCCCCACACCCCCCATTTTGAAATTTTGCATTTTTGATATGGAATGCTAACGGATTATCGCAAAGGATACTGGAACTAAAAAATTTTCTAATTATACATAAGATCGATATCATGCTATAATATCAGAAATTCATTTAACAAATAAAAACTATTTAAAAATACCAGGTTATAGTATATGCGACACTAAACATGAGCGGTAAAGCTCATGAGGGGACAGCAGTAATAATTAAATCTGCTATCAAACATCATGAAAATGAAAAAAGATGAATATCTACAAGCTACCACTGTAATCCTGCAAGATTGTAAAGGACCTGTTATAGTATCAGCAGTATATTGTCCACCCAAACATAATAAAAAATGTGAAATATTTAAAAAAAAATTTGAAAATTTAGGACACCGATTTATTGCTGCCGGAGATTATAACGCGAAACATGCTTGGTGGGGGTCCAGATCTTCGACTCCAACCCCGCGATGTCGCCAACTACTTGCATCTATGCGATCCAAAAATTTATTTCCACTCTCAACTGGCGAACCCTCCTACCGGCCTTCTTGCCAAAACAAAATACCGGATTTACTTGACTTCGCCATTATTAATATATAAATCTTAACTGCCTCACCGATGAATCACGTTTAGACCTTACATCTGATCACTCACCGATCTCTACAATAAAAAAAAACCAATTGAGAAAAATACACAGATTATTTAAGTACCAACCTCTCTTTCAAAAACATTTCAATTAATCTCCCGAAGAATTAAAAAATGCAGTAGAGGAATTTAACATCCAAATTCACAACGCCGCTGATGAAGCTACAACAATGTACAAACCCACAGAAAAGTCTTACAATATTTACAACGTTTACAACGTTACAACGTTTACAATGAAACACACACCGCTCCAGGCTACATAACTGCACGCTTACAATTACACCTCACAATATTACAACTGTTACGTCGGAACTTGAGGGCAAACGATCCTCAGATTCGGCGATCGGATAGGGTACTCTGGCGATCGGATGCGCACAAATTACGACGAAGACGCGATCGAAAGCGAGTTTCGATCGGGATTCTTTTAATTTGCGGGGACTACTGTCGGGAGAAGGAGGTTGTTGGGGGGTTTGAAATAAATGAACGCGGGTTATATGAGAAGTAAAAAGACGTTTATTTGTATTGATATTTGGCGGATAGTGGAATTACAGGAGGGGGAGGAAGCGAAGGGGAGCGAGGGCTGGAAGGGTTCGTGGTTTCGCAGAGGACGGGTGGTTCTCTTAAGGTGTCGGGTTGGTTGAGACGGCTGGGGTTTGGTGTCGGTTCCGAAGGCCTTACTACACCGCCAGTAGCGCCACGCGGACCACCGCCTGTCAATTTTGACGCGACTGCTTCTGGCGCCTGGCACTAGAATTAAGAGGGGGAGATTATGACTTGCTGTTATGACTTGCACTTGTGCTCAGAGCTGTGTTGAAGGAGAGAGAAAAAAGGGGGAGAGAAAGAGAAAGAGGGAGAAAGAAGAAGAAAGAGAAGAGAGAGAAGTAAGATACGGGCGACGAGACAAGGTGAGAGAGAAGAGGAAAGAGAGGTAAGATACGGGCAACGGGGGCGAGTGAGAGAGAAGAGAAAGGGTTTTCTGACTTGTCCTTAGTGGAAAGGCTCACGGCAGAAAGGGGTATGACAGGATGTTTCTTAGGTAAAGAGAAAGACAGAAAGAGAAAATGTAGAAAGAAGCACGCAACAAAAGAAAAGAGAGGGGAAAGGGAAGAAAAAACGGTAGTTCCCTTCGTATGCACTTACTCGTGTTAGCCGGCTGGTTATCCTCTTCGCTTTTGGGTTGTTGGTTGATTGTGGATCACCGAGTGGACCCTGGTTTCCTGTCGATGGGGCTGAGTTCGGGTGTCCCTGCCTGAGCAGACGGCCGACTCGAATGCGTGCGCGGTGGATTCAGTGCGTGGCTGCTAGATAAAATCCGGAGTGCCGAGCGGAAAAACCTTGACTACCGCAGGCGATCGACGAAAACTGCGATAAGGAAAGGACCTCGGGATGGTTCTTGATACGCGACCGAGTGGTTGAGAGCCCAAAATGAGGAATAAGAGAACACGAGCGTATGAGCGCAAGAGCTCAAGAGTACAAGCGCGTAAGAGCGCAGGAGCGCGAGGGCAAAAGAGAAAGAGGGCGAACCCTTCGTGCTCGTCTTTTTATATCCTCGCCCCCCTTCTTTTTGATTTTGGCCTACACTTTTCTGGAAGGTTCTGGAGCGTAGGAAAATCACGTTTCCTGGAGTTTAAAATTGAAAAATACGGTGTGCGTGTGCGTGTGCGTGTGCGTGTGAGTGAAAGTGAGCACGCAGTTTAGATGTTAACGGGAAAATTCGCTCTCCGGTGTTCGGTATGCAGTACGAGAAATCATATGTCGAATTCACTATCTGTATGCTGACTCATTTTCCCAGTTTTTTTGAGGTTTTCTATTGGACCCTTTACGAAAGTTTGAAGGTTTTCGAAAACGCATACACGTGGCGCTACGGGAATGTCACACAACAACACCAATAAGGTATAAACGTGAATTGTGAAAATCATACATTTTTAGAAAACTGTGCAAGAGAAAATGTTAGGCTGCTTAAAAATTGGGTCGTAAACAGCCTGCAAGATCATCCTTCCTCTCTTGAACGATCTATGCGAATATATTATGAAGTGAAACGACTCGTATTAATGGAGACAAATGATATTCAAAGTCTACCTATAGATTTTTATGCATTTTCGCCGCACGAGATGTAGAAGAAGTGTGGTCAAATTTTCCCATCGCAATGCAAATGCATCCAGATATTCAAGAATGTCGTCGCTGTTTTAAATATTATAAAACGGGAGGTGATGTTGTCGATAGACCGCCACCGATGATTAAGGACTGTGTAAAGTGTAATTTCAATTGGGGCTGAAAATAATTAATGACTGAATTGAGAATAATTAATCACTTTCCGATGTGAAGCGTTCGGTCGGCAAGGAGGAAAATATTTAAAATCTTTGGTTGTTGACCTTATATTGCTATGAAAATTACATAATTAATCAATAATTTGTGACTGAACTGAAAGTAGCGAAAATAAATGTCTATTATATAATAACAAAAAACTTGTAAATAAAAAGTGTTATAACAAATAAAATAATTGTTTATTACAAATAAAAGAATTGCTTATAACAAATAAAAGAATAGAATTGTTATGTCAGAACTTGGGCGCAAACGATCCTCAGAGTCGAGGACTCTAGCGATCGGATGCGCACAAATTAAGGCAACGACGCGATTGAAACTTAGTTTCGATCGAGATTCTTTTTATGTTTCGGGAACTACTGCCAAGATGGAAAGGAATGAGAAGGTTAAATATAAATAACAATTACTTTATTGTTTAAAAATTCTATTTCATTTATTGGAATTTGTTTTCAACTACTCTTAGACTTTGTGATGATCCATGGGAAGTGGGGGGTAGAATGGCAACTTGATTCGTCTTTTCTCCTGGCGGAACGTTTTGAATTGAGGAAAGAGTGAGGAAGAGAGTAGATATAAAAAAATATCAAAGGGGGTATTGTGAAGGTGTTGAAGTACTGGGTTTTAAATATAATAATAAAAAAAAGAACGAGGGAAAGTCGGTTTAGATTCCGGGTCCTAACTTCCTATGAATCAAACCTGAGTCAATGCGTCCTTGAGACGACTCGCGTTTGATTGAGGGACGGATTGCAGAAAACTCGCTCACTACCGTTTAACAGGGACGTAAGTTTACGCCCCCGTCTCTTCCGCCAGTGGAACGAGTTTCAACCATTCCAGGGAAAAGAAAATGAAGGGAACTTATATATATATAAAAAACTTAAGTGTGGAGGTCGAGAATGGTGCTATTATTCGGGCGGGCGACTTGCACCTGTTCTCAGGGCTATTCTTTTTAAAAGTGAGGAAAGAGAGTGAGAGAAGCGAGAGTTATAGAGAAGTGAGAATGAGAGAGAAGTAAGAGATAGAATAGGCGTGAGGTAGGGAAAAAGAAAAAGAAAAGGGGGAGATGCGGGTGATGAGAGCGAGTGAGCTGGGAAGGAATGGTTTTACAGAATCTTCACTAAAAGAGGTGCGAAGAATGGAAAGGTATTTGCGGCTGAGTCTTCACTAAGGAAGCTCGTGCCAGAAATGGGCGTGAGGAAAGGGGAGAGAGAGAGAGAGAGAGGAAAAAGAAGAAAAGGGTAAGAGTAAGTGAAAGAGAGAAAGAAGAAAAATAAGGATAGTTCCCTTCGCGAACACTTACTCGTTGAGTCCTCGAGGAAGCGGGTTGAAGCTTCCTTCTGGATAGTGCCGAGGTCGGGTGTGCCGCTCCGGTCAGAGGGGCTAATTTTGCTGCGGGCGCGGAGTATTCGCTGCGTGGCAGATCGGACGATGGAGGCCTGGAGTCCGATGGTTCAGAAAAAGAACGTGAAGTTCCGGGCGGCGGGGCCTTTGTCGAGCAGGAGACCGACGTGATAAGCAGAGACTGACTGCGGGGAAGCACGGGAACGCGACCGATGGGTCCGGAAAGTAAAATCCCGAATAAGAGGCCAAAAATGAGGACTTGAGAGCGCCAGAGGCACAAGAGCGCGAGAGCGCGAGCGGCCAAAGAGAAAAAGAGAACTAAGAGAGCGAGCCCTTCGTGCTGCGTCTTTTTATATCTTCGTCCCCCTTCTTTTTGGTCTTGGCCTAGATATTTCTGGAAGGATCTGGAACGTGCTACCTGGAGTATCGCTTCTAAGGATTGACGCGTCACCATTTTTTTTGTGTGCGTGAAAGCGGGTACACGTGGTATCGTAGACAAGCGGTATTTACTCACGACGGGTACACGTGGTATCGTAGACAAGCGGTATTTACTCACGATATCGTTCTACGGTATATGAGATTAGGGATTCGTAGGCTGACACGTCCCTGTTATATCTCTATGAGTCTTTCTTTTGGGCATTTTACGTAATACCGCAGGTTTACGAAAGCATGCACGTGGAGTTACGGGAACGTAACAGAATAAATACTAATAAACGTTGCCGGCGCCTCTTGTGTGTGTGATGGGTGTGGCCAGTCGCATGCGACAAGTCAATCAAGCCGAACGAAACACCCCCCCACCCCCCCCGCCCGGGGGGCCCCCCCCCCCCCCCCCCCTCTCGCAGGTGGTCGACAACCAGTGAACTAATGCAGTGACCTAGTTTGAGACAGAACCCCGTTACCTCCGCTGCTTATAACAACCTACCGTTCTACATAAAATATTGCGATACCATAAAAGTTATTGCGTGTAAAAAATAATGTATTATTATTAAATTATTTCCTAAACTATTCTCACCATTTAAGTTTTCCTCGTGTACTGCAATATGCGTGCCGTAAGTAAATGTATCGGCATTCTTACGTCTGAAAATAAAAAATAAAGATCGTTTAAAGTACATGAACTTGTAGCGGCAAACATAAATGCGAAGAAGTATTTATGTGCTCTACCTATTTAAATTCCACATATTGAATACCATAGTTATTTATTCATTCAGGTGTATGTTTGTTTACACGTATATGCTATACTTCTTTATTTACATTGCTGTATATATACATATTTACCAAACAACAAGCACGTACTATGAAAACAGAGAGACGAAGTATTTACAATATTTACAAAATAAAAGGCGTCTAATGGTTGGTGCAAGCGCGTTCCCCTCTAAGCAAAAGGATAATGCCGGGGTTCAAGGATCAGGACTCGCGAAACAATGAGAGGTGATGCCACTTCACACTGGATTTATTAATCACGTTCGGTACAATGACGCGTAAGTCGGATACATTGGTAGAGAAAATGGGCACGAGCAGTATGTAGCCTGCGTGCTTTCCCCTTAGGATAGTTACGGTATGCTGAACTTTATAGATGTGACGCGACATAGACGTGGAAAAGCGTATCGCGTAAGCAAAGCGTCTCGAAGTATCGAGAGAACGCGGGGAGCTCTTCTCTTACCGAGACGAACGGAGCTACTACTTTTCGCCAATAGCGAAATCGGCGAAAACAGAGAAAAAGCGAAACGAAGAGGCGGGGGGAGCATACTCGCGAAATTCCAGGAAAGTGAGCGAGCGACCGGTAGCACGTAAACAAACGACTCGACTAGGTCGTTGTTCTTAGACGTTAATCGCACGCTCACGAACATCCCGCCCGCCTTGATCTCTCTGATCAATAGAGCTTGAATGGGACGATGTCCATTTAACACTTGCACTTAACCTAAAACTTAATCTAAAACTTAATCTAAAACTTAACCTAAAACTTAACCTATAGAATCGCTTGAGTCCTGATGTACTAGTAACACGGCCAGTTTGTGTTAGTTTCGAGGTTCGCACGTCGCAAAAGCGAACTCGACCCTCGGTTCCGGGATGTACGGCAGTGACTCTACCCAAGGACCACCAGGTGAGAGGAAGATTTGGATTCTCTATTAAGACCACATCATTGATTTTGAGGTCTTGTCTCTTGGTATGCCATTTTGACCATTTCTGAAGAGTATGCCGATAGTCGGTGCGCCATAGGCTCCAGAACCTTTCGTTCATTGGTTGGACTAGCTGCCAACGAGTTAGCTGACACGAGACTAGCTGACACGAGCTCGTAGGATCCAAAATCTTTCACGCAATACGCTCCACATCAACAACGTACCTCTGTGTAGCGTATTCAAATGTGTCTCACGTAATAGCAATGTCAATAGGTGGTGTGTGTATAGAAACGTGTCTCCAATGGACGTTAGGTAGCAAGACGTGGATTTGGGCGAGTCGATTTCCGACGAAAGTTTTTAATAGATTCGGGTTTATTTGTAGCCAGTATACTGGACTATTGATGAGTCAGTCCATGCCACAACAGGCACGTCTTGGCTTCGCAGTGTGTCTAGAAACCAAATGAGTAGACGAGCTAAGTGGTGTGCCGTCGAAAGTTCTAGGCGTAGCACTGTTAGCTGTTTAATGGGTGCGACACGATTTTTGCTCGCTAACAGGAAACAGGTTCCCCTAGCTGGGAACACTAAATAGACTACGGCGCCGTAGGCTTTTTCAGAAGCATCGGTGAATCCGTGAATTTGTATATAGTCTGTAGTGTCATACTGACTCCAACGAGGTATCGAAATATTCTTTAAATGGTTGAGATCAGTGAGAAAAGAATGTCATTCGCGTAGAACGACTTCCGTGGGCTTCTCGCCCATCCCAATTGTGTCAACCACAACTGTTGTATTAGTATTTTTGCACGGATCAAAATTGGAGAGATCCAACGTAGAGGATCGAACAGTTTGGCTATACAGGATAGCATCGACCTCTTGGTCCAATTCACTATATTCGCGTGGGTAGCAGAATGGAAGTGGAAAGTATCGGAGGAAGGTCTCCATAGAATACCTAAAGTCTTGACGGCATCTTCGTCAACAAACTCTTTATCGAGTGTAATATCACAATCGCTTTCCGGTAATTCAGCCAAGAGTGCTCGACTGTTTGAGGTCCATTTTCACAGAATAAGACCGCCGGAACGGGTGAGTGCGATAATCTGATTGCGTAAAGCTAACGTGTCAGATAATGTGGAGCTGCCGAAGAAGATATCATCTACGTAGACGTCATTTCAGAGGATCTGACTAGCGTCAGGGTATGACGTTTCCTCATCTATTGCCAACTGCCTTAAACCGCGCAGGCTTAGGAAGGGAGCTGAACTGGTCCCATACGTCACGGTGTTCAATCGGTCCGTTTCTACATTGGAATAGGTTGAACTTCTCCAAAGGACCAATTGATATTTTGTGTCGTCTGGATGTACGGGGATTTAGCGGAACACGTTCTCTACGTCGATAGAGCACCCAAATAGCACTGGACGTCCAATGGACGTCCATGATTGGTCCAGTTTACGTCCATTCGTCCATGGACCAAATATGGACGTCCAATGTATGTACATTATTCGTCCATTTAACAGATTGAGGCAAAAAGGCGAGCGTCCGCTGAGGAACACTTTGCATTTTGATTCTCGACGACAACGTTGTCTCCATAAGGATAAAACTGTTCTTTACCAAATATGACCATTTAACCTGAGCGGAGGTAGTTCGTCCATTTAACAGAATTATTCTGCGGTCAAAAATGGAGGTATAATGGACGTCCAATGGACGTACATGATTGGACGTCCAATGGACGTACGTAACTGGACGTCCAATATACGTTGTGACGGGGTTGGGACAAAACGCCAACCCGTGCCGTAACTAAAATTAAAGGGAAAAGAAGAGAAAAGAAAAAAAAGAAAACGCAAAATAAATGATAATAAAATATTTATTAAAAAATAACAAAAGGGACGCTCGCTAACTGAGTGTGCATACTTACGCTACTGGGATTGATACCCCAGTAACCGAAAATGTATTGAAAGGTCAAAAAATGAATTAAAATGGATTCAAGTGCATTAAAATGGATAGAAAATGAATCAATTTCAATCCACTTAAATCCATTTTAATTCGTTTTTTGACCTTTTAATGTATTTCCGATTACTGGGACAGTATCCAATCTCCGGAAATCTTCCTTAACAACTATTACCCGATGGCTTTGCTCACACACTAACTAAAGAACAGTTTTGTCCTTATGGAGACAACGTTGTCGTCGAGAATCAAAATGCAAAGTGTTCCTCAGCGGACGCTCCGGCCTCGTGCATGAGTGCGACAATAGCCGACGCACGAGGACGCAAACATAAACATTGACATATATACCGCATGAATTCGGCGATCGTCGAACCAGCGGTTTTAAGATAGCGCAACCAGCCTATGTGCGACGAGCGCCGACTCGACTGCTGGTATACGAATGCGCAATTAGACAGAGACACGATTACCGGGCATTGTCACCGCGGGTCTTTGAACTCTTGATACAAACAGGTGCGTCGATAACTACGCACACATGTTTACAATATTGGGACACTGGAAGTAAACAAAGCCGTTCACTATATGTGTCGCATTTGTTTCTCCACATATTATAAATTCAAAATTCTTCTTATTTTATTAATTCAAAATTCTCCATTCGAGTCTTTTTACCAAAGGGGTAATATGGCCAGGGGTAAGGATGGAGGGTACATGATATGACTAATTAAGGAGGGGGGTAATTCCTAATAAGGTGGAGGCAACATAGCGTTGTATGCCAGAATCTACCATTCTCTTCTTTGTTCGTTCTTCTGTTTTTCCTCCGTGCTGAACGGTTATTGTAACCGCCGTGTTTCAACGTACATATTCAGAAGTACAAAGTACGTACAAATCCCCCCCTCCCCCCTTCCTCAAAATCGACCAACGGACCAGGGAAACGAAATAAAGAAAACGAATTCCGAAGACTTCAGCTTTCTTTTTCTATTCACCTTCTCCTCCGTGCGCAACGAAGTTCAGCGGTCGGCAGAAAGGGCCACCGGTGAGAGCTCCATTCTGCCGGTCCCGCAAGAGAAGTAGCCTTAAGCGGACTCCGGAGCATCGATTGACAGTCAGCGAGTACCACTCGCGGAATATGCCCGACCCACGGTTTGTTATATTCGGAGTTCCATTTTTTATTATCATATGGACATACCTACTGTACCAATTGTGGACGTCCTATGGATCCAAGGTTGTGCTGAACGTCCAATGTTCGTCCATACGACCTTTCTTTCGTCCATTGAAATTCCATATTTCCAAAGACTTAAACGGTACCTTCATTCGTCGAATATTTGTTCAAGTTTCATACATTATTCGTACATTATTCGTCCCCATTATTCGTCCATGGTTCGTACATTATTCGTCCAATAAAGGGAATTTTACGTCCCAATTTGGTCCACTATACGTCCATGGACGTACATGGACGTCCATTGGACGTCCAATAGATTTTCATCCGGATGAATATCGGACGAAAATTGGACGTAATGTGGCCGAAAAATGGACGTCCGGCCGCCCTAGAATGGACGTACATGGACGTCCGGGTGTTATTTGGGAACGGAGGAGAATTGAAGCAAAGTCCTGTTGGCAGAGGCTACTCAGTGGGCGGAAGCCATCGAGGACGAGCTCGATGCACATGGAAAGAATGGGACGTGGAAGATAGTTCCAAGGAAACCATAGATTCGAAATGGGTTTTCAAACTAGTACGCGACACGAAAGCAAGCGTCGTCAGGTTCAAGGCACGACTGTGCGCCAGAGGCTTCATGCAGCGAAAAGGCGTGGACTATTCGGATACGTTCTCACTAGTTGTGAGGTACGATTCTCTTCGAGTACTCCTAGCGATCATCACGGAAGAAATCCTCGAAGCAGTACAGTTCGATGTTCGAACTGCTCTTCTCCATGGACTTCTTGACGAGATCGTCATGATGGAGATTCCGACGGGACTGGAGCTAAACGAAAGTCGAGATCAAGTGGTGTGTCTTCTCGAGAAAGCATTGTACGGACTCAAGAAGACACCGCACTGCTGGAACTTGAAAATCGCGAGTGTTTTAAAGAGATTCCATCTGAAAGACTAATGCGGACAAGTGTGTTTTTGTGGGCACCTATGACGATTGTAAAGTGTACCTCGCGCTATTCGTAGACGACGGGATAATTGCAGCTAATTCTGCGGATGTAACCGAGAAAATTATCAGCGAGTTCAGCAAAGAATTCGAGATAATAATCGGGGATTGCAGTAGCTTCGTCAGAATGCAAATAAGTCGAGATCGCGAGTCGAGGTAGATGTTCATACATCAAGAGGCCTACGCGAAGAAAGTCATCGAGCGATTCGGAATGAGTCGAGCAAAGGGGGATTCCGTGCCAGCAGATCCTCATACAATTTTGTATCCGGTAGTGTCAGAAGCGATCGAAAGGCAAACGGTGCCGTATAGCGAGGCAATAGGATCGCTAATGTTTCTCGAGGTAGTAACCAGATATTGCATACGCGGTAAATTCAGTTAGCAAGTTTCAGAACGAACACGATGAGATTCATTGGCCAGCCGTGAAGCGAATCATTGCTTATTTGATCGAGATATCGAAAATGGGAATCGAGTTCCAAGCATCGAAATCGGGAATCGAACTCACGGGATATTCAGATGCGGATTTCGCGAGCGATATAGCGACCAGACGGTCGACGATGGGTTACGCGTGTTGCGTAGCAAACGGAATTGTAACGTGGTCATCTCAGCGCCAAATATTCGTGTCGATGAGTACGACGGAATCGGAGTATATCGCAGCGTCGACGGCGGCGAATGAAGCTGTATGGCTACGTGCGATGTTGAGCGAACTAGGGTACCTGCGAAACGAGTCGACGAAATTGTACGTCGATAACCAGAGCGCGATTCGTTTAATTCACAATCCTGAATTTCATAAGCGCACAAAACATATTGATGTGAAGTTTCACTACATTCGCAAGAAAGTCGAAAACGGTGAAATCAATTTAATCTTCGTGCATACGGAAGTTCTACCCTAAATCGATAGGTAAGAGGTTAGCGTGCTGGTCTCTTAAACTGAACGTTCCAAGTTGCGAGTTCGAACCCCCGTCGAGCAATGTTTTTCTGAATTTTTATTGAAAAATATTAATTCGGAAAATAAACATTGCTGTCGAAGGTTCGAACTTGTGGTGGGTGTCGACATCTATCGGTAGTTTTCGGCGCTGTGAATGGTTTTTCCGTGATCGACGCGCCGTACGTTTGTTTACAGAACGCTATACGGTGCGCCTGCTACGGCTAGATGACCCATTTGACCGTTCAGGGGTCCGATTGTGTTGTATGTATTGTGAGATATATATGTTAAATTTTTATGTTTTGTCCTGTGAGGGATGATGATATTTTAATAAACCTTGCTAGTTAAACTATAATGGTATAGAAGCAATTAAAACTGACCTATGTCTATGTCTATGTCCTATTTGTCGATCTACCTGAATACTTCGCAATTGTCAATCATTCTGCAACCATTTACCTGCCTTGTTCCTGAATACTTCTCAATGATTCGGAATGAAAATTATAAGGCGAATACTTCCCTATTTCGAATAAAGCATTGCCATAAATGTTTTGAAACCTTATGAATGCTTTCTGCATAAGCGAAGCTAGTGAATGCTTCCTAATGCTTTAGCAATAAATCTTGCTGGTTACACCGTAATGGTACAAGAAGTAAGTAAACCTGACCTATTTCATGTCATGTATAATACTCAAGGAAATATCGGTGATCTATAATAAGTTTTTTCCAACTTAAGGTAAGTTGGAAATACTTAGATGTTTTACCGTTCGGTGTAGAATAATCTTTGTTTTATATATGTGATGAATGAATATATATATATATATATATATATATATATATTTATATGTACCAGGATCGGCAACTTTGTGGGCAGCCCACTAAAGCGTTGGGAAGCAACGGGGAATCCCCTCTACTATCTTCGCCCCCGAAGGGTGCGCGTGGGGGGGAGGGGGGCGCTTAAAACTAGCCTAAACTAACTGTCACAACCTGCCTATAACTCGGTTTTTTATTCCGCATCGTGTAACTTGCTGTCCCCAAAGTAGCCACTTTACATACTGGGAGATTGGGGACAGTCCCCATAGTTGACAAAAGTCCCCATAATTACCACTTTATACTAGAAACTGTCCTCAAAGTCGCCGCTCCACATATTTATATATATATATATATATATATATATATATATATATTGTGACCCTCGGGCTAAAACTATCGACTCTCCGCCCGCCGTCGCCGCTCGTAGTCGTCCCGAAACACACGACACTAACCTTCCCCGGGGTCACTTTAGCGCGCGACGCGCTAGATGTTAATGAAGGGCGCCAGACGTGCCTAAAGCACGTCAAATT
>JAPYZR010008378.1:0-15932 GCA_030522945.1 Trichopria nigra | reverse complement strand
TTTACTTTCTATACTATAACTCTTGTACCTCACGTAATGTAAAAGATAATCATATTTTATTTTATTTTTTGTGCTCGCATGAGATATATATATATATATTATAGAAATATTTTGTATCTATACATCCTGACCGAAGTATTGTAACGGCAGGATGTTCTATGACTTGTCCACGGCCATTGGAGGCCAGGGCAATAATAAATAGTTGTCAGTCAGTCTCTGTATGTGAATGCGGAGCTGCACGACACTCATATGAGTGACTTGGATGAAGGGCAGCAGCCCAGACAAGTGTGATTTTTCTAGCTTGGGAAGCTGACAGTGTTTGGAAGATAGAAAATAAAGGGCTCGGAAACGGGAGTTTATTAGATGTTTGATTCATGATGTTTCATTAGCAATGAAACGTCATGTGGAAGTGGTAAATGAGCGTAGGGCACCCAGGCGCGCACAGCGCCTGCTGATTGTAAATGATGGGAATTTCCCTCGGACCGGCTGCGCACTTATACACTTCACAATAAGATAATCATCGCATAGCTGTCGAACTTCGACTTTTGTCAGAAGAGCGTTTTTGCTGCGGGATTAATCAATGCGGAATGGTTTGTATAGAGAAAGCTCGTGATCTACGCTCAACGGTTACCACCGGAACTCCTCTCTCATCAGGATATGTAACCCAAAAGAGAGTAATAAAATACAAAGACAAAATACAAATTAGCCAGGCATCGATGATTGCATGAAAGTTAAAAAAATTCCGATTTATTAACTTTGATATTATAAAACGCGTTTTTCTCTAAACCATGTTTTCAAAAACGGTTGCAACGAAAAGTTGCGTATCAGATTCTGCCATTCATACACGGGTGCTCCCAAGCACCGTGCGTCGTTTGTTATTCGATTGCCTTAGTTTGATTGAGTTCCCGGTAATTACTAAGAGTAGTTCGCACGAACTGATCGTCGAATCCCCGTTCTGGCAAAGTTTTTCCGAATTTATGAAAATAAATATCGAAAATAGACATTGCTGGCGAAGGTACGTATTCGGGACCGCCGTCGACCTCGGTCGGCAGTTGCCGGTACCGTCAGCGATTTTCCGCGGTCGGTGTATCGTGGGTATTACCTCGAATAAAGATGGGGTAATGTCCGCGTTACACTTGCTACAGCATAGACCCATGAATAGGTTGCTGCCTATATCGACATTTGGGTAGGGGGGACAGAGCCTTGGTGGGTGTATTGGTGTCTGTTTCGTCATGTATACTGTATCTGTGTTATCCATCCCATATGTATCTGTGTTGTCCATCCTTTACCTCTCCACCCGAGAGCCGACTCGCGAACAGACAATGTCATTAAAGCGGGGGAAAATTCCGATTCCTTTATCCTACCCTTTTATCGTACTAAGTGTACACCTCTTTGAGAACATTAACGCATCGCGAACTCTTGTACAATTGAATGAAATATAGACATTACTCCGCTTTTTATTTCTTTTGTTCATTTTCCCTTTGCCGGAAATAACCTCACGCCTACAAAACGGGAGCATTGCGAATATCCATTACAAAATTGGCATTCCTGGTGGGGATACCCGTCGACATATTCAGCCATCCAAACGTAAGACGTCGGACGAGGTATCCCTTCCTCTGGGATATTGACAAGCGTAAAAAAGTTCATAGATTCCCTTCCATATGGGAGAGCTACGATCCGCTCGGACAGCTTTAAAAGACTCGGAGCGGCGTGAGTCAATTCGTTCTTCTCTTGGTCTCGTCGTTAAACAGATCAAATAAAAAGTGTGAAGTACATTTACCGAGTTTTCTCCCTTTCTTTGAATCAATCTGGTATACCTACGCCATCCAGAAGACGTTACAAAATTTTGCTGTCGAAACCCGGGACTATTGCCGTTATTTAATAAGGAGGCGTATTGTAATACAGCGTTTCATAATCACGTTATTGAAATAATTGTAATACTATGGGCAAGATATTGTAATAACCTACTGCAATGCGGTGTTTATGATAAATTATAATTTAGTGTATGTTGGGTTAGGTTCGTAAAAATGCGTAAAATGTTCAGGAGTCCCTGTGCGCCTGCGCATGAGGTTGTACTGCGTGCGACACCTCGGCGAGGTGCGTTAGTTCGGTTCTGACCATCGACGTGAGAGGTCTACATTGTTTGTAAAAGAAAGCTAACAAACACATATTTTTACTAAGTCGTGGTTTCTGATTCGACCCATTCCTACATATAGAAATAATATTCAGCGATTGTTAGCATAAGTTTGCATTTTGTTCTAAGCGGGACTCGCATTCCCCATGAGAGTTGGGAGCGGCATTGGCAGAGTAACAATACGCTACACAATATAGAAATAATTAAACATTTTCAAAAGAAAACAATTATCGAAACATCCTAAACCCACCTTGGTTTGTACTAAACGAGATAATAAGAAAAGGTATAAACATCCCATCTGTCAAAGAATACGAAATAAACCATTATTTTGACATTCACATAAATGCGTATATATATTACAAATTTTAATATAAACATTATAAATAGTTCGTGAATAGTACTGTATCTACATGTTATTTTTCATTACAAATGTATAAATATTTACTTATTGCTACCTGTGATAGATAATGATCTTCATTTCTACTTTAATGCGTTTCAAAAAACAACTTATGAAACCTGCAGGCATACACTGAACAAAATTAGATGTCGCGTAAGACTTGGAAGACCCAGACAGTCATATCTTGAATCCCGACGACAAACGATAAGTGCGATTAAAATTCAAAATCGTAAATTATGGCAATAATGAATTTATGCAAATTCAATAGCAAAATTAACAGTCTGAAGTCCAGTTCAAAGTTCAGTTTTTTAACGTTTAGTAGATTGAATGTATCGCAAAGTAGCTATATCGTTTCTCCCTATACTATACAATTTTGAAACACTACACTTTTAATTCTAAATTCAAAATTATAGTTCCTGAGAACCGCCGAATAATGTATTTCGCTTAACTTCACATAAATTTTGAACTTTGAAAATGTGCATACGACGTTTTATTTGTGAAATATCTATAAAACGGATAAAATAACGTGTTTTTCATTGCAGTGTATCCATTTCTTTTCAAATTAATTTTAACGCAATTATTGTTTCGGATGCATAAAACTGCACGTTTATCAAACATTTATGTTAATCGATTTTTCGTTCCTGAAATAACTACAAAAGTTTCAAAATAGCATTTCAAGCAATGTATTTTCGACCGCCATTTTGTTTGAAAAACCATTCTAATGTCATTCATTGTTTCGGGCAACTAATACTGAACGTTATACGAACGTAATACTGAAAAAAAAAAAAATTAATTTGATCGGACGTTTTGTTAATGACGTAGCTTTTAAAAGGCTTTTAACATATAAGGATTTTTCGCTCTATGGGACGAAACTTTATTTTCGAAACAGTTCTGTACGTGTAAAAAATTATGATGTTGATTGGACTTTTCGTTCATGAGATAACTTACACAATGTTAATGAAAAAATGTAAAAATACTCTAACTTTTTTTAAAAAGAACGATTCTTAAAATGTTTCACAGTGAGGATGTGTTACAACATCTAATCAGTTCTTTTTGTTATGAGGGAAATTGGCGTTAGAATACATTTGAAACTGAATGGAGTTACACTGGAGATATAAACACCCCATTTTATCCGTTTCATGACTTCCAAATAGAGATTGCGGAGGTTCTGTTCATTAATTTTTGAGTTATTGTCATTACGTACATACGGACGTATATATGCATTAACGTTTTTCGTTCAATCAAATTGAATGACGGTAATAAAGAAGATGTAGGCATATAGATGGCGATACACTTCATGAAATTGAAAATTAATCTTCAATCATTTACTTTTCTCCGAGTTCGTGCAAAAAATATCTTATGCGGCGAGCGTGCATAACCGTACTTTTATCTTAGCGATTGGCCGATGCTTGCCGCTGGCTTCGACGGTGCCTCGTGCGGAACAATCGCTTATCATGAAAAAAAGTACACGTTACGCGCTGGTTACATAATTTACTATTATATGTAGGTACACTTTGGACAATAATTAAGAATGTTTTTGCATAATTTCCAAATTATTTATAAACGTTGTTACAAGTGTGAAAATAGATATTTTTGCGCGCAGAGATGGAACGTCGATGTCGATTCGGGCCATACAAATGTAATACGCGTCGAGTGTATCAGCGAACATACCGCCCGCCTAGCGATAGTGAAATTGCAATACCCTTAATTCTAAATTAACTTAACTTGTTCTAATGGTAGTCACGCTGTTACTTACCGAGTTACGCGCGATCTTACTTATCGCCCCACCAGAACTGTTACCAATCCCTAACTATCTGTATGGATCGGGATGACCGTAGCGCGGGCTACCTCTCCTTTTGCTGGGGGTAACTGGTCGTTACGAAGTAAGACCAATTGACCGGGAACGGGCGACGGATTCCCGCGCTGACACTTTGGGCTATGCTGGTATGACATGACATAGTCACGAGACCAGTCAGCCTAGAATCGATCAACAGCTGTTAGGACAGTTTCCAACGAGTGAGTCAGGATATCGTGTAGTCCGCCGTGAGTGGAGCTGGGACGAAAACCAGATAGCCGACGATGAGAAAATGCGGGTGACAGAGCGTTTAAACTCTCGATGTTATTGGTGAGGGGTGCTGTAGGCCTGCAGTTCATAGAGGCATCGATTTTATACAAGCGTTGCGACTTCCTCGTAAGTGGGGGTCAGTGCTCCGAGACGCGCCTGAGGTGACGTTTCATAGAGCGTAGCGCAGCCTCCACAAACCGAAATGAGGTGCTGCAGGCGGCATGAATCTCCGTTCCACGATAACCTCGGCGACTCGAATCCGGAGTTCATCCACAGTGATTACGTCACGTAGGTTGCCGATCGGCGGTATCAAAATTTGTGCCACAGTCACTATACCTAACCTCGGGCAAACCGCGTTCTTCTGAAAAACGCTGAAAAGCGGCTAACTTGAATAGCCGCAAACAACTACTAAGTGCATGGCGTAATTTGCCATACAAAAAGCGCTACTTGACGAATCCAGCGTAGTCAACTCCGCAACATGCCAGCATATACCAACCTCCTATAACTCGAAGGCAGATAGCCCGCGCGACAAGAGATCTGCTGGATTCTCTTTGCCAGAAACATGTCGCCAGGGGGCGTCGGGTTGCAGAGTATGAACTTCTGATCCCAGATTGACTACGAATATTTTCCTAGCAAAGATGTTGCCTTGAGCCAGGCTAGGACAATAGTTGCGTTCGTCCAGGGTTGGTCGTTGCACGGTGAAAAGGCAAAGAATGGAATTTAAGGGGTTGGGTCAGAAGAACCGCCCCGCAAAGCTCGAGACGCGGAATGAGGATCTGCTTAAGTGATGCGAGTCTCGTTTTGGAGGTGAGTAACGAGACTTCGCTGTGACCGGAGTCATTTACAATCCTCACGTACACATCCGCTGCATACGCCATCGACGAGGAATTAGAAAAGCCTTCGTGAAGCTAAATAGTGGTGCTTTAAGAGGTGCCTAACCACCGAGGGGTAGGTGTCTCAGAGAGAGATGGGAGCAGGTCATGCGATTGCACCATGCGGATATGATCGCTACAAAATTCTTTGCATATCCACACCCTTATAGTCCACGAGTATCTGCCGATACATTTTTCTCTACATCTGCAGCGTACACGAGACTGTGCGTGCGCCACTGCATATGGAGCATTGGAACATCGGCCTTCAACTTCGGACCGATCAGTTGCAAATAACTTCCCATTAGAAAATATGCGCAGTTTTTGTGGTAGTACTGTCCAATTTGATTACGGGTGGTGCGGTAGGTAAACTACCCAATTTGGAGGAGTCTCTTCGGAGACTTTAATTTTTCGCAACGCTCATCCCCTTTGTAAAGACACGTCTGGAGGACACATACTCTACCTCCCAGAATCGTGCTATTGAAGTGCTCAGGTCTTGCATAATTCGTATACCTATTATGCACATGCACGGTGGACGAATCTGAATACTCGATTTTTCTGTCGCGCCTAAATGCACCCATCCGAAAATTGTGTCTATCGCGACCGTCTCGTCTCGTCGTCCGAGTCGGATACCTTTGAGTCTGACAGATCTGCGCCAATAATAAGATGCACGGGCGTATCATCAGTAGGATATCCGTCAGCCAATTGTAAATTACTTAGATGCGGCCATTGAGAGGCCGAATGTTTAAAACTTAGCGTAAAAGAGGTAGGACGTTGAATATTAGCGAGTCAGTTGATACTAATATCAAGTTATCCTTGAAATTACTGACCCTGATGACTTTCCAGATCCACTTTTGCCAGTACCCTTGAATATGAAAATTTATGAAGGTGTGGGTTAAGATTATCCGGCTCGAAGGACCAATTTTATGTTCGTATTTTCCGCCGCGAATTAGGCGAAAAGCGCTGAGCCAAACTCGAAAGAGCCTGCAGCGGGGGCAAGGTAAATCAAAACGCCGAAGAAAACCAAAATTAGTACAACCGTTTATATTTCACTAAGTACTGAGTGAAATCATCGCGGTATCGCGTGGCCAAAATGGCGCCGTCGCGACGCACCGTTGATTGCGAGTTACAATTTTTCGGCTCTGTGGCCGGGCGGAAACAAGCCAATCGGTACGCAGTTCGCGGAGTCCGTGGAAACTTTCACCCTTCCGAAAGATCGCAGAACGCGGATTCAGGCGGAATTGCTGGATTCTTCACGATTTCGTTACAAAAAAAAAAAAAAAAAATGGAAGCCCAGAAAGCGGAGCGAAATGCGAGCACGCTTCCGAATACGCGACAAATTTGGTCCAAATTACGCCATGTAACGTTTCTATTTTTTGTAGCATTTAATATTGTGCTTACCAAAAACGTCAGCAGATTAGCGAAAGAAATAAAAATAAACAACATAAAAGCTGCGGTAGCTTCAGTTACGAATTAACTACCGCGGAGGTGTCGGGATCCGCAAAATAGTTCGGTTCTACACGCTCAGTTGTACGCGATAAAATTATTAACAGTTTAAAAGTACAATACAAACAATTTCAAGTGCAAGTGGGTTTTTAATATATCTGCCATCCACTCCATAAGCCTCTCACCCGAAATCTTGAACCGAACATTTGGAGATCCTGCCAGGATCGTAACCCTTGGCCCAACAGCGCGCGCAAATCCGCTGTACGCGGAGATCGGCGACGACACCAATATTCACGCAGTCGCGAGCACCACATGATTGTCCAAAGCTGATATTTGATGTTAACTCAGCCTGCTGACAAGTGCTAGCGACCGTCGTGATGGCGACAGCATGCATAGGGTTGTTCCCTATATTCTAGTGGAAGTACGTGCTCTTTTGCAACTTGCCTTTTTATGGAGAGTAGAAAGGCAATTTTTGCAACATTTATTTGCCTTTACGAATTCCCAACGTTGCGATATACTTAAATCTAGGAATTTCATACATCTATATAGCATGCGTGCATCAGAGCTTATAGTACATTTCACAAGTGGAGTTGAGTTGATATGATGCACTTGAAATATGGGAGTCGATGGCAGAGTGGGACTTTGACGCGGATGCTTTGGGACTCTTTAAGCAGTCAAAACTCGAAGACGCTTCCTAAGAGCGTATTTTGATCGTTAAAAATAGGTTTAATTATTCAAAAGTCAGGAAATTATCGTCTTGCAGAGAAAAATTCTATGCCCCTCAAATATAATAAATATTAAAACGTCATCCAAGACGGAACAATTTAATTTCTTAATCGCGTCCGCGGTTGACTGAGCTTCATCTAGTATTCGACGAAGTTCGATCGGTGAACGTTATCGTGCGACCGGTTTTATGCTATTTAATCGCGATAATAACATACGAAGTAATCTGCGTCGATTGTCAGACCGATTAGAGAGCAACTTCCACCCGATTTCAAAATTTTCCGCAATTAGCGTGATGTTATTTAAAACTGAAACGCGCGTTTCGTTTCGAGCTCCGCTACCAATCGCCGATACCGCGGCGTACCGATCGAACAGTTACTGGCCGTCGATGGAGCGTACCGATTGAACCGAACAAATATTATTGTCTTAACCGTCAAAGGGCGAACCACAGCTAACGCTGTTTTACAGACTAACCCCAAACTTTCAAAATATTAGCACGTTCTGCTTTACGATATTTGTACTATAATTTAATACAGATATTTTGTTTCGTAGTATTTTTTTAAATTTGTCACAAGTATGTGGTGATTAGCTGAATATATAATCGTTAAAATAAATGAAGAAGGTCTGATACAATATGTATCATGCATTGATTCAAGGACAACGACATTTCAACACATTTAACATAAGCATAACTTAAAATTAGATTTCCACCTACAGACAAATAATAATCACCATTTGTTAAATCTTTGTTTTCCTTACTCGATGAACAGTCGCCTTTATTGCTATTATTTTCATTCAATTCTCCCAGGTGCAATGAAAACATATTTGGAGCAGGCAGCATATCCATATCCGTTATTGATACAGAGTTTTGTAGCATTTCTTTAATTTTTTCTTCTAACTCTAGACATGCTATCTTTGCCTCTGCCTTTTTTTTTGTTTGATCAATTATACAGTATAACGCTTTTAGAACTTGTTCGTTATGTATTTTGTCTTTTAAAAGAGGCAAATCCTTAATTAAAATTCGAATACCTAAAACATTAACGGGACTGATTGCATAAAACACATTACAACAATTGACAGAATTACATAATTACAAATAACGTACTTACTTTTTGAATTAAATTTAAGAAGTGAAAGGCAATATGATAAGTCCCTCCATTGACGCTCGGTAGTAGCAAGTTTAAAGCGACTGCATAATTTTTCAATTATACTATCCACTTGTTTTTCTTTTTGCAGTAATCCTAGTATATATCTGTGAAATGTAGTTTTTTAAATTAATAATATTAAAATTTAAACTCGAAAACAATTGAATTTGATCTAAGTCGGTGTTCCGGTATTCTAGCTTATATAGGAAAGAGATTTGTGACAGTCTCATTGTTTTTAACTTGAAAAGTGCGATTTGTGAGGTATGATTTCATTAAATTACAGATATTTTACGGCAAGTGTTTTTATTTGATTTTAAAGTTAGTCTGCGAACCTGTCCGATCGTTGCGTCCCGGGATTAACATCTTAGACTAGAGACGATAATTGGAATGATTATATTTAACAGGAGGTTTTTACAGATTTTTTACATTACGGGTAGTAATGTCGGGTAGTAGGCTAATTGGCCTCTAAGGCGTTACCAGTTCTGGGCTTTTTCCTGGTTTTGTTACGAACATTATTTGGGAAACTTTCCACTGACTGGTCAAATGGCCTGCCGAAAGCTTGTGTTTATTATTACAGTTAAAAGTCGGAAAGCTTTTTCCGGTAATTCATTTATTAATTTTCCATTGAATTTATCATATGGATGTGATCATTTATTTCGCAAAGAGTTAATTATTTGTCGCACTACTTTAATTTTAAGATTGTTCATTATCAAGTTGTCTTGGACATGGTTTTCTTCGATGCTAATTAGATCTTTTTCTTCTTGTTCAGAGACGTCAGTGCTAGCAGGTGAATGAGACAGTCATAAATTTTCACGCTCTGCATAATTTGGAATATTTTGTATATATATATTTTTTCCATTGTCCCGGCTTTTATGACCCTCCCGTCTGATTGCGAGTCGGCTCCTGGATGATCCAAACACGGCATTTTTGACTAGGCGATTACTCTCAACTCTGGACTCTTTGGAACCATCCGAAGCCAGTCCCCCCATTTGCGTCTGCAGCCGACTTAACCCCCTGTGTTCCCATATTTGTGTGTGCAATGGCCTAGGGAAACTACATGAAACCTATGCCAAATATAGCCGATCCAGAACAATTTCCGTCATTGTCACAATACTTCTCAGTGACGCCGGTTAGCATTCAGAGTCAAGCGTGGTTGAATCCGCACAGACTGCGAGCGCCTGGGTGACATGCAGTCGGTCCTACTGTTTTTCTCAAAGTCTTTAGACGTAAGTTATTACAATTGTTAAATTTCAGAGCTGTAGAGCCGGATTATATTATAATATCAATATTCGATTATAAGCGTATTCGACCGAAACAATACCAACTACGGACCCGCTTCACTGATACCCCGCTCTACGGTCTACAAGGAAAGCAACGTTATTTGGCATAGAAATCCGCAGTGAGGGGGTATAGCATCTTCGCCCCTCTGCCCGCATAGCTATACACAAGCGAGATTCTACGAGAAAGGCATCAGTCACTGATCGTCAACAAGTGGGGGCTTTAAGTAGGAAGTGGACTACGTGCGAGAAGGCAGACCGAAGACCGAAGGAGAGCGGTATGCGTAAGTATGCGTGAGAGGCTGAAGGAAGATAAAGAAATAGATACACTTAGGAGTTAGGGACAAGCGAGAGCTGAGAGAATACAATGGACGAGTGGGTAAGGCCGGGACGGACGTGCGAAAAGAGGATAGAAACAAAGTTAGGAGAACATCAGAATACGTAGCAGAGTAAAGTAGACGCAAATGCGAAGAGAGGAATACCGACGAAGGTGCAACAACTCGGGAAGGAGATAAGGGAAAGAAGTGCTTCCAGCGGGAGCGTTATATCGTGGGTTTCAAAGCGAGAAAGAGAGAGTTGGTCAGACAGTGGAAAAGAAGAAGAGAAGGAGAGGCACGCGAGTAAACGAACAAAAGAGGTATATATATAGATATATAGATAGTTTTACTTGCCTCATAACACTTGGTTTTACCGACAACACATAAACAAATACATGTATACCTCACAAACATATAAACAACACAAACAATCGGCCCCGTGACCGTTTAAATTGGCGGTCTAGCCGTAGCAGGCGCACGGCAATACGTTCTGTTATAAACGCACGGCGCGCCGACCACGGAAAACCGTTCACGGTGGCGAAAACTACCGACCGATGTCGATAGCCGCCACAAATTCGAACCTTCGACAGCAAGAATTAATATATTTATTACAAATTCGGAAAAACATTGCTCGACGGGGATTCGAACTCGCGACTTTGGAACTTCAGTTTAAGAGACTAGCACGCTAACCACTTATCCATCGACTCCCCTTAACAAAAGAGGTAGAAATGGGTGATGGAAAAGGGAATGGGAAGAAATGGAGGAAATAATGATGACATTCTTTAAGAAGATGAAGGAAGAACTGAGGAAAGATTTGGTGAGTGATTTAAAAAGAGAAGTAAAAGAAGATATACGAAGAGAAGTGGAAAAAGGAAGTGGAAAAAGGTAGAAAAAATAAAAGTGGAAGAGAGAAAAGTTGAAGAACTGGAAGAGATGAGAAGAAAAGTGAAAGACATGGAGAAGAAGAAATCAGACCTAGAAAGAAGAGAAAGAAAATTCAATGTAGCGATGAGGGGAGTGGACGCGGAGGGGGGGGGTGAAAAATTTTGGTGAGTTAAAAAAAGAAGCGTTCAAAATAGGAAATAGAGAGAATGAAAGTGCGCTGATAGTAAAATTAAATAGTTTAGAGGATAAAAGAGATGTAATGATGAACAAGAAGAAATTGACAGGTACGAAAGTGTATATAGGCGACGATTTGACGAGGGAGGAAAGAGAAAGACAGAAAGAGATTAGGACATGGGCAAAAAGACACAGAGAGGCAGGAAAGTAATGGTTGGTCTAGGAAAAGCATGGAAGGGAAGGGAAGACTTTGTGTGGACGGAACATATCCCAAAAAAGGATTGAAGGGATACAAAGTGAGGAGGGGGATAAGAGAGAGAGAAAGAAGATATGAAGAGGAAGAGAGAAGATGGATCGAAGGGGGTTTCTGAAATATTGCAGTGTTAAAAAGAAAAAAAATACGATTTCTGGGAGACATGGGTAGAAGAAGAGAGTTGGGGCAAATTAAAAGAAAAAATAGATCTATAACAAGGAAGGAAGCAAGGTCGGGCTAGATAGTTTGAGGACGATAGGAGAAAGAGAAGAAGGAAACATGTTGATAGTAGGAGATTTTAACGCCAGACTATTAAAAGAAATGTGCTCATATCCCAACATATCCCAAAAAAGGATTGAAGGGATACAAAGTGAGGAGGGGGATAAGAGAGAGAGAAAGAAGATATGAAGAGGAAGAGAGAAGATGGATCGAAGGGGTTTTCTGAAATATTGCAGTGTTAAAAAGAAAAAAAGTAAGATTTCTGGGAGACATGGGTAGAAGAAGAGAGTTGGGGCAAATTTAGATATTTGTATGAGAAATTAAAAGAAAAAATAGATCTATAATAAGGAAGGAAGCAAGGTCGGGCTAGATAGTTTGAGGACGATAGGAGAAAGAGAAGAAGGAAACATGTCGATAGTAGGAGATTTTAACGCCAGAATTAGGAAAGAAGGGGGTTGGAGGGACCAGAGAAGTGAAGAAGAAAAAGATGGATAATAATGGAGGTCAAAAGATGGAGTGATAAATAAACAAGGTTATGAGCTGATTGAATTCGTGGAAGAGACGAGTGGATGATACTTAACGGGTGGAAAGAGGAAGATGAAGAGGTAGATTGGACGTATGACGGCATAATTAATTGGGAGACAGAAGAGAAAATAAAGTCATGTAAAGTAGGCTGCAGGGAAGAATCAAATCACCACCCAATAATAATAGAGTTGGATAAGGGATAATAAGGAAGGAGAAAGAAAAAGTAAGTGAGAAGGAGATGGTTCAGGACTGGTCAGAGGAAGGGGTAGAAAGTTTTAGAATAAGTGTAGAGAAGGTAGTGGGAAAACATGGATGTAGAAGAAGGGTGGGCGGAACTCGAAGTAGCACTGAAAAGAGCAGTAAAAGTGAAGATGAAAGGGAAAGGAAAAGAGATAGGATGGGTACCATGGTGGGATAGAGAATGTAGGGAGAAAAAGAAAGAGGTAAACAAGATAAGTAGAAAACATAGGAGGAAAAAGGTAGGGTACGAGGAATTCTTATGAAAGAGAAGGGATTACAGAGACAGTATTACATAAAAAAATAAGGTATATTTGTGGAAAATAAATTTAAAAAATATTCAAATACGTCGAAATGAAATTACAAAAACCCCCAAATGTGTGTGTTGGAATTGCGAAAAAGGAATTGTTGTTTTCACGGTACTGCTATAAAATAATAACAACGTGACATGGCCTTCTTCTTGTAACATTTGATTTCCGTCAATGTTATCGTTGTCGTCAAATTCTTCACTGGCAAACCACATGTTGAGAGAACCTGAATCTGTGCAATTGGCGCACCGACCCGAAATTTATGATACCTGAATTTTTACTCCCACACGAAGACCCACAATTCGATTTGTAATTGCACGCTACTAATTTCAGCAGTTCAGCGGAGAAGTTTTTGTAGCTGTTATGTTAAGTTAATTACCGCCACTTCCCACAGGTGATTTAAATTCTAAATACAAATCATTTATTTCCATCGCACGTTTATATTTCTAATTAAGAAATTCGCATAGACGTACAAATTACACGTCTGGTCTCATCGGCGAATTGCATAACACTGGGTAAGGACATTAGGACAGCAAAGTTCTTTGGGGGGAGAAGTCTCCATAATGAGGATATGATTTCTGAAACAGCATAGACATAGACGTTATCACTCATTGTCGAGGACCACTGAAATTAGTAGGGAAAGATACAGCAAAAAATAGGTAACGAAAAAGGCGTAAAATTACATTCGAGATATTATACCCTATACCGATTTTCCGGCATTAATTCTGGCCGAATAACGCTCAATTCCGGCACCCGTGGTATCACGCGAGGTTTAAGATTTTTACAAGGGCGGCCCACGCGCCATTTTGTCTGGAGACTCGGTACTAGACAAAACGGGTTTTCTACACCCTGAGTAATTTCGACTTCGACCGGGATGTGGAGTTCCTTGCGGGGCCGACCCCTACGCCACTGGGGTTCTCGCAAAATTGACCGATCTATTTCGGGGCGTACAGAGGCTTTAGGTCCTTAATGTGAGCTCGGAGATTCCTCCAACTCGCAGGGTCTTTGATCTCGTAAATTACGGGGGACAAGACTATGACAATCCTATGGGGTCCGCTGAATTTCGGGGCTAGTTTCGGAGCATAACTAAATCGCCAACTTTGAAGCACAGATCGCGGTAGGTCTTATTATAATAATGAGCTTCATGCGATATTGCCAATCGGTGGTAAAGAATAATCATAGTAAAAATAGCAGCCGTAGCAAAACTGCGTAACGGTCAAGGAGATAGGCTGTTTAGTTTGACGGCCCAAAGAAAGGTACTCATCAGAGTCATATAAGTTTTAACAATGAAACAAAAATATAGTAAACTAATAAAGTTTAATAATGAGTCCCAAATAACCTCCATTTGTAGTTTTTTTCTCAGGACAAACTTCTGAATCTCTTCAGTCATGATCTTATTGGGTTACAGGCGGAATTCTTCGGAGTTTATGAGTAAAAAGCGAAAAATATATTGCAATATAAAATAAAATAAAAATAGATTAAAAAATTAAAGATAAAGGTAGTCAAAGAAATCATCAAGCACGAACTGGAACGCTATCCGGGTCTCGAGAGTTCCAAGTGCGACGCTGTCGGAACGTCCCATGATATAGATCATCCCAAAGCATTATTCACGAGGGCAATGTTCATCGGAACAATGGAGGGCGCCTGACGGGAAACAGGAAAAGGCTTTTGAGGTTTTCATGCAGTGCTGATGGTTCCAGGTTCGAGCGATGGATCATTGCTAAAGGACCCGGCGAGCGAACCGAGACCAGAAGCTATGAGAGTTCCTCCACGATGGTTTCCTGCGGACAACGTATTAGACTGACGGAAGTGTTGCCTTCCGTTATTACAATGAGGCTAATACTCTCGATCTGCGTAAGCGGAGCGGACAACACTCATACGCGTGACTTGGATGAAGTATAGTTCGGTAGATTTTTCTAGCCCGGAAAGCTGGCAGTATTTGAACATAGAAAGTAAAGGGTTCTGAATCAGGTGTAGCACTGTAACATGGGGCGAAAGCGCTAGATGAACGCGTGTCACGCAGGTGCGCACATCGCGCTTGCTAACTGTAAATGTTACCTCGAATTTCCGCTAGAAGTGTTGCTGCCTTTTCCTGGTGAGAGGGCTGATTAGCTTGCTGAAATAAGAGAAACACAAAATCAGGGTACGGGCCATATGAAATCTATACAGGGATAGGAAAGAGGTTTAAAGAAAAATCGCCACTCACAGGTCAGACCAAGTACTATCCCTTCGGGGACTGGTATGTAGGTCTCCTTTAGTCGATCAGAAGCTGCTTTGTTTGGGCGAGATTTCTTGAGTATTGCTGCCTCCCCGTCAGTAGCTGAGTATTGACATTTATTATATTAGGCGTTAGGGACAGTGGCCACCACACCTGCAGCGTGAGACATCGTAACGCTGATCACGTCGTAAGCCGAGCGTGGTCAATCGGCTCAAGATCAGTCAGCTTGTTCGGTGAAGAAGACGTAAAAATCCAAGAGTCAACTCTGCCATCTGCGGGGACGAAGAGACGACCGTACGTTGGATCCATGCAACTCACTAGCTCTCACTGTGCGTCCACACCTTCGAGTTATCCGGTGACACCGCGTTCACGATGCTTCGCTCCATGTTGCTGCTGCGGTTCATCCGACATCAAGATTACCACGCATCGATTTTCCGAAATTCTCAGGTGAGTATAGCAAATGGGACTCATTTTCAGCTTATTTTCAATCGATAATTGCGAATAATCCGTCAATTGATCAGATTCGTAAGTTACACTATTTAAAGTCATGCCTCAGCGGAGAGGCTTTGTTAATGATTGATCATCTTGATTCTACAGCGGAAAACTTTAACGTAGCCTGGGATTCCCTAAACGCGCATTTTTCAAATAAAAGATGTATAATTTCGAACCATTTAACGACATTGTTTTCGATACCGGCATTACGCAAAGAATCGGCCGTTGAGTTGCGCGAATTATACTAT
>JAPYZR010008377.1:0-12628 GCA_030522945.1 Trichopria nigra | reverse complement strand
TAAAAAAAAAAAAAAAAAAAAAGAAAAAAGAAAAAGAAAGGGACTTCCACTCGCGGATCGTGGGCGAACGCGCCGCACGCGCTTTCAAATCTTATATACATACACATTCGCGTACCACGGGCCAGCGTGCGCGCGCGAGCCTCCCTATCGTGCTTCTATCGGCTGGTTTCCTTTTTTAAAAATTTTGGCGCAAATTCGAGGCGCGAATCACGGCCCTCGGCGTAATAAATTGCTCCGAAAAAGGCCAGGAACTCCGGCGCTCTTTTTAATTCGAATTTGAGGAGGTTCGACGGCCGGATTACCCTCGTACCGGTGTCGAAATAAATAATGATTTAATATCGCGATATATATACGTGCGGTGTTTATAAGAGTTGCAGATTTTTCTCATTCGTTTTTATTTATTTATTTTATTTATTTTTTTGTTTTTGTTTTTGATTGGTTTTTTCATTTCTACATATTTATTGAAGCACGTTTCGGTTATTGGTTATTTTTATATACGTATTTTTGATTGTTTATTTTTCTTTAGAAATGTCAAAAATACCATATACTTTTTCCTTTTTTCAACTGTCATAATTATGTATATGAGATACAAATATCCAATATTCCTCCTGTTAATTTTGCCTAATTACGCATTTTCATTGTCTCTAAGTAATTGCTGAGTTTCGGCGTCGGTTCTCCAATATTATTCGAAGCCATTACAGTACGATCAAGCAGAATTTGGTCCTTACACATTTCGAGAAAATATCACCGTTTTGAAGCTTATTGTCTTTACCTATATTGCTTTTCGAAGCGTTTATCTATCTTACCGTTTGTGGTAAAGAATATCCAAGTTTTGTTTCTTGCATTGTTAGTCTTCTACTGATTGTTCTATATTTATACATCCACTTAGAAATCGATTCATTTCTAAAGCTTTTTTGAGCAACGGCGCAAATAAATCACTTCTTTTTCAAGATCTTCTGGTTCTGATATCATAATTGCTCGATCGACTTATAAGTTGTTTACCGTTTGTTTCTTCAGTGAATGACAGCGTGATCATGAGATGGTGATTTTTGTATCGATATGTGCATCGTTTTCAGGTGGACTCTAAAGTTCGACGGTATAATCAGCGATTTCACTAATACGTCGAAAATGAGATTTGGTTATTATATTCCGTCTTTATATTTGATATAGTAGTTGTAGACGTATGCACGATACATTGAGGTAGGAAAGTATAGTGTTTACAACAAAATGGGCGAAATAAAACTCAGCAATCCCTTTACTCAAAATCCAATTTATTTTCTTCCGAAGGCGCAAGGACTCGTGAATGTGAGCTGTCGAGAATAACAGTTATATAGATTTATTTTTTGCTACCCTTAGCAACCACAATACATGACCGTCACTCCCAAGTGACTCATATAACTTCAAATTCAAATATTTGTAAGTCCCTCTTACTCAAAACCACGTGATTCGCGATTTCCTTTCGAACTCTAATCCCCGCTTCAATTCTCACTATTGGCACTCCCTGACCCTTTAATGGCGAATGTACAGCGCCCAGAATTAGAGTACTTCACGAGAATTTCCCCCACATCATTTTCGGGACCGAGACCCCGCTTATCCATGTCGACAAGCGCTCCCAGGCATGTCGATGGATATTAAGCGCCCAGGAATCGGTCCACCTGCGGTCCACGGTATTTCTTTGATATAAGTGAAAATAACCCATTTTCACGTCCCACTTGCTTATTCACATTACACTAGTCCTTGTTGCGCTTATTCACATTACACTAGTCCTTGTTGCGTCTGCAGCCGACTTTTACAAGTACCCATTATAGTGCAATGACGTAGGAAAACTGCAGAAAACCTACGCCCAGGTACACGCAAATTTACAAATTGAATAATCATTCAAACTCATCAAATCCTTTATGTTACATTTATTTGTGATCGTAACATATAGTATAATAAGTTAATGACATCTGTGGTATCTCTGATAGGAGGAGTAACAGAGAAAATAAAACCAAAACTGACTAAAAATTATCCGCCTCCAGTCTATTGTACGAAGTGGTTTATGATCTGTGAGACATTCAGTTTTCCCGGGAAACAGGTCTGGCTATTCAGCTAAAATACGGAGAGAGAAACGATTACTTTTTTAAGTAGAGTTACTATTCGCGGAGATAAGAGTCCTTTTGTAAATTTTCAGTAGGCTGTACAGCTTTGGTGGAATGGATTCTTTCAGAATAAAGACTTCCTTGCCCTCACGTGGGATTGAAGAATTGATCATCTAATATTTCATTATAAAAGTATAATTTATTTTAATTCTACTGCATGAATCACTCACGGAAAGGCTGTTACCTAAAGCTTATAAGCTTCAGTTTTTACCATCATCATTTTTTTGTTTCCAATGTCTGATCCATCCCTGTTATTCAATAAATCTTTTGTCATTAGCATTCCTTCTTTTAGGTAGCTCTTGTATTTCGTAGAATATCCATAATGTACCTCGATCTTCATCAGCTGACTCTTCTGCTTTGGAACCTCTAAACACAGTTGAGATGGCAAATGTATAGATGTAGTTATATTATCATTATTTGTCGCGCAGAGTTGTTTATACTACGGGTTAGTATGGAGGTGGTCTTCTTGGAGATAGGTTTATTATCAAAGCTTGATACGTCGTGTTCTTATTCAGTCATAGATTTTGGGAAATTAAAATGGTCCAATAAGGTGTGCCGTTTAAAAAGGAGTTTAATCACATCTCGTGTGAGATATCCTCTCTCGTAATTATTTAAATAATCAGGATTGAAATCTACCCTAAATAAAAACTCTATTAAACCCTGGACATCAAACATTGTGCATACCTAAATTCATGGTTTTATGCACCTTTGTGGTATTCACAATGACGTTTATTGGCTGAAGGTATGGTTAAACAATTTTATTTGCGTTATAAACTATCTCTCATACATAAAATTCGATTAATACAACATCGTCTCGATCTCGGCTTTCATTAAGCGACTGGTGTATTATGTACACTTATAGTGAAGAGAAAAGTCGTCTAGAGTTCGACAGCCCGAACCAATCTGCACCACTAGAATTGGGTAGCGTTGGACGAGGAAGAAAATAAATCGTGTTTACATGCAGCAGAAACAGCAAGAAAAAAATGAAAGGATAATAAAAATATGATGCGCGAGCACGACCTTGCGAGGCGCCACTTGGCGCCGGCCTTGCTGTGAGATCCGCAATGGAATCTTCGGCAACGCTCGTTCGATACTTAAAAGCCAGGCCGGATAGTCTGAACATGTATATATACATATCACGGGTACTGAAAGATGAAGCGGAATGATTCTCACTCAAGTTCTACTCATATCCTCTTCTTATATTTCCCCGTTTTATTATTTTCTTCTGTATTTAACCGCCACTCCTCTTTATTTTTCTTAACCTTTTCTGTCTTCACACGCGCTTATTCTGTTTTTGGCTATGCTGCGTTTCTCCTTTTCTGGTTGTTTCTGGCGTCTCCTCTGTACAATCAGTACAGTACTTCCGTCTTGACGGAGGAAGAATCCGGGTTTCTTTATCTTTTCCAAGTATTTCATACTTGTTTGCAATGCGATATGCAAGTCACTGCGATATGTGATAAAGTTTAATTAAAGCAAACGAGATGTGCGTGTAGTTATTACCCTTTAAAATATGATGTGTAAGTCGGCATTAACCTTTTTTGGCAGAGTACATGAACCGCGTATTGTACTATGGGAAAATAAATGCGTTTGGTTTTAATTTGCTCATTTTGCTACATCTACGTCTTTATGCAAATTGGAGTTAATTAAGCTTGAGGAAACTTTACTATCCTATTTTGATCGTTTTTGTTGTACCATTTTTATTATTTATGTGACTTCAAATTTTAAAACATTCACAAATTTTGACTTCTATTAAAAACTTGATATATTTATCGATTCAAAAGACTACAAGACAATAGTCGTCTGTAAAAAGAGATATATGGTCAATAAATTTGTAATCTTGACAAAAATAGCAACCATATGTGAATTATTTTCTTCATTTTTCACGTTTTTAAGAAACATTCAAAATTGAAAAAAGGTTCATTTAAATACATTCCTTAGAAAGAACAGGAATTTGATCAAAAAGTACAGAACTGCATCAAAAGTAGAGGACATTTATAATGAGGCACAAAATAATTTCATGACTTTTTCAATGACATTACTTTTAATGTGAACACTTTGAAAACAGATTAGTATACTCTGCCAATCAGCGAATATGCACTGATAATCAGTCCAAACCCTACCATCTCGTAGGGTTTGGGCTGCAAATCAACGGATTTTCGCTGATTCAACTTTAGAAAGTAACAGTCTAATGTTAAATTTTGCGCTCTTTTAGATTCCGTTGTCAGCTACTGCATACGTACCATGCTTACAAAATCAAATATAGCGTCTTACATGTAAAAGTGACGCGAAAAATGCCTGTATTTTTTTCTTTATAATTTTTCATAGTAAATCTATATGCAGTCAGCTCGTACATACATATTGGAAATTTTAGGAAATTATAAATGCATGAAAAACACCAATACGAAAAAAAATAAGATTTATATCGATTTCGGAGCACACGATGACCTTGAAAAATTAGTGCCTGAATGTTAATTACTCGATCTCTGATTACAAATGTGACGACGAAATAAAGAAATTCAAATAAACCATCGAATTTTTAAGAAATTTGTTATAAAAGGTCTTTGAAGTGACTGATTATTATTACAAATCAGACAACGAAACAGAGTAATTTAAAATGGAGGACCTATAATAGGGCTGATCAAAATTTGTTAAATCATCGAATTTTTATGAAATTAATAAAAATTAATATATTTGATGTAAGCTAGTAAAGCTAGTACCCTAGTTTTTAAAATAGTACAATCAACATTAAAAATATATTCATGATAATTAATTGAACATTTATAAGGCCACAAATGACTAAAAAGAAGCAATCAATTGTACATAAACGAATATCATTTTATATTATAATTTAAAAGTAGTACAGGTTCAACACTGATATTTTATATTGCACTTTATAATATATACATGGTATTGTATATAAACTGTTCACTTTTTCATTTAATAATCTCCATTTATGAAGTGCGTATCTTATACAAATTCATTTCATGGCTTTTACGTTCTGGACTACCTGCTCGTTTTACTAATTAATAAGCGTGCGTGCGTAATTTTTCTCTTCATAATCGCGTTCGATCTACATTCGTAGGAAAGACAGGATCTTTTTGTGGCTGGCGCTTCGTACAATTCTTTGTTTTCCACTTTGCCAGGCAAAAACTTTACGAGTTGACGTCAAGAATCCTGGATTTGCCTTCTTTTCTTTATATCATTATGATCTTTAGTTTGTTACTATTATTATTATTATTATTATTATTGTTATTATTATTTTCATTTCCGTTGCGTTGGAGGACGAGCTTCTGCCGCAGTGCGTCATTAACGCAGCGGGAGGGACATTTCCGCATGTTCCTGTCTCGCAATAAAGAGATGTAAACTCATTTGCGCATAAAGTCGATTAAGGTACGAATGCAATTCCCATACTTGCGACAAATGCGAAGGTTAATTATCACGGGAACATATCTTCATGCACTTTTTACATTCTCGCGAGTACATTTACCGATTGTAGGATACGATAGTCTTCCATTAAAAAGTCCAAATTTTAAATACAACTTCAAATCTGTGCAGCCATAATTAAATTATTTTGCATTACTCAAAATACTCTAAATTTTGTGTGTAACATTTATTTAGTAATAAATTATACAAATAAAAACGATAATATTTTTCAAACAAATTCATCTATATTTTTACGTTAAGCATTGAAACTTGACATAACAAATTTCAATAGCATTTAAAATTCTTCAATTATTAAAAATCTTAAACTATTCTTAATGATGAAAATTTAATTAGTGAATAGTAGTACACAAATAAATGAATTTTGCCAATTTCAATTTTTTGTCAGTATAGCAAGAAATGAAAAACTTTCGCTTTACTGTTTTTCTCATATGATAAATTTAAATCTCGTTACTTGATTTTTTGCTACAGCTTTTACAATGTATATGAATTATTATTATAATTTGAGCGATAATTGGGTTTTACTGTTAACTAATATAAAATGTTTATAATCGTAAAAGAAGTAACATACTCTGTATGATGTGGAACTATTGCTACATACATACATAAGGAATACCAATTTTCTAAAAAAAATGTAACCTACAGCTATAATAAGAAAACTATTATATATCGAAAACCTATTGTAAATCTATGGAATGCTAAATAAGCTATATAAATGCTTCAAAAGCACAATAAAAAAAATATACAACATTTTTCAAGCAAAATTACTATTACGTTACTAATGGAAATTGACAAGGGATGTGAATATTCAGTATAGAATAATATCCTAATAAATAATAGAGACTGAATAAACGAAATAATGTAAAGAAATATAGTAGAGAGTATTAACATTAAAAGTGAAGAAACAAAAATAATGTTAAATGATAAGTAATATAATAATAATTTACATATATAATAGAAAGAGAATAAGATCTAGCAAAACATTAACAATAAAAGCTCGAAAAAAACATTTACGCCAAATGAAATAATGACAATAACCTTCTTGACATTATAACTGATAGTATCGTATTTCTTTGTGCTGAATCGTTCGAAAGAATATAAATCATTCTTATCTTATATGCGTGGACTTTTGTTAATGAAAGTATTATATATATACATGTAAATATATGTGTGTGTGTGTGTTATAAGTAAATAATATAATTCATACATAAAACATAAACTAAAATAAAATAATTCTTTTGTATGCGTCGTATATGGGCAAATCCACGAAACCTTTAACATCCGCACTAGCAAAAAAAATGTTTCTCTTGCACAATATTGTCCTTGAACATATGTATTCATATATATACTTCCAAAGTAATAATTCACACTCGTGCAAGATTTTTACTGAGCGATGTTAAAGGGGGGTCTCAATATTATCCTTTTAGTAAACTTGAGTCTATATATTATATAATACATTTAGATTTTTTCATTTCATTTCCAGAATATAGTGATGTCGTGATTTTTGGATAAAGTATCATAAGTGATTAAGATCACAAATGGAAATAATCACAAATATTTTTTTTTTTAATATAGTACTGTATAGTAAAATAAGTAAAAATTTGTTGAACAAGTTACACCTTTTCAAAGCTTTGTATACCGTTCAATCTTAGGTAGGTACATATATAAAAGTCATATTATTATTTTGTATATTTATATGACTAAAGTTTGCCCTGTTCAAAAAATACATAAGTTACGCGGCTTTAAAATAGCAGAATAAAGCAAAATAATTTCTAACGTAATTACACCTGCAATTTTTAATTTTTCTAATTTCGAACGATTGTGACATTCTTGCACGTATACCAATTTACTTTATATCTCTCGGGTATATTACTTTTAAGTAATAATAAAAAACACTATTTCATTCTAATAAATGGTTTTATTTGAATATATTACTATACATAAGAAAAAGTTAAAAATAAGTTCTATGGATTTGCCTATACTATATATAGGTTTAAGAACTTGATCAATTGTAACTTTTTGTAAATTGAAAGCAAGTTAACAATAATTCTTAAAAATGAATGATATCTTTTTTGTAAAAAAAAAAATTTTAATTAAGCATTGTAAATTAAGCTCAACTGCATTACAATTGAATCTTTTCTTGTTGGCCCAATTACTAATAAAAAATAATTTAACGTTATTCAATCGCCCACGTGCATCCTTGAACTATTTTTCATAGGACTTATTGTGGGGTACCCACGATAATCATGCTCGTCATAAGCGACAGGTTCCTGGAATTTACTTTACAAAAATTGACTTCTGTTGATGGTTTCGTTCAAATGAAAACGACCTTGAGAATTCTCTACGATCACATCACCGAGGTTATAAGTGAAATGGTGAACGCATATTGCGGACTCATTCACTACAGAATTTAGAAAAATGACAAAATTAAAAAGCATTGTACAATTTGTTGGCAAAATAAATATCAATAAGAGTGCAACAAATATAAACGAAATGCAAATGTCGTACAACAAATTCAAACATATAATACGTTAATGTACTGGAATGAGAGTAATCGCTTCGGAAAAAACGCATCAAGTATTGCCTGAAGCTAAGATTCGCCTGACCATAGAATTGAAAACGAGTAAGATTGGTTTTAAATCGCGTTAAGCCTAGTCCGCTTTGCTGAGATCCAGGTTACTGGGTCAGATTGAGTTAGGTTAGTTTTAATACGGGGCGGAACTGGGCGAATCGAATTTCACGTCCTTCGAACTCGATTAAGTTACTGACCGCATCAAGACTTGCCGATGATCTTCTCAAGAACTACCAAGGTTACATTCGTAATCTCTGAACTATATATATATATATGTGTGTGTGTGTGTGTGTGTGTGTGTGTGTGTGTGTGTGTAAGAAATTTTACTAACTGCAGCGTTTGTTTTTTATTTATGTATGTTATTATTTTATGATTGTATGTCAATCAATTGTGAACATTTTTACTTGCAATATTATAGATTAGAACTATATATCTATATATAGAAATATAATTAGATATTCGATGGAATTAAGTTTAATCAACAGTTGATTAATCATTAAAATTTGTATGATCGACGTGGAAAACGCATATGCAAACAAAATAATGACGTTCTCATCAATATATCAAATATTGGTTCAGCTTTATACAAAATAGTATTAAGAATAATCAAATAATGCGAATGAAAAAATTAAGTAAATGTACGACAGAATATCAAATCGATAGAAATATCCAAACATGGATGAACTCCAGAAATAACTTGAATAAAAAATTGAGCCGCTCGTATCTTACAGATCTATAAGGTAAATACCACAGTATAGTCAAACATGTCCCAGTCTATTGGAACAAAAATGTGTTCTTAACTATTTATAAGAAAAATTTTAATTGTATTATAATGGTAATCTAAAACTATATTTAAAAACTATTTATTTGTCAATTCTGGAATAAATCTAATTCCATAATGTTTATTAACGTTTTATTCAGCCAGTTCGAGTACTGGAACAATCAATCTCCCAGGCGCTCGGCTATACTGAGACATTTACCTTAAATTAAATAACAAAACAACTTGTCTTTAACAATTTGATTATATAGTGCCACTTTAAAAGGGACCATGTTTTAGTAATGAATAAAACCTCTGTTCATACAATATTTTTTATGATTACGTCGCTAATTCTGATACGATAAACCTCGATCTTGTAAAAAACAAGTTTGAGACATTTTTGGATTATACCGGTTTTAGTACTAAAAACTGTCATTGAAATAATACTTCACATGTCAGAGAACAAAGCATTGTCGGATTGCGATTTTAATTTTTTTTTAATGGAAGTATGTAAATTCATATCAAACAATAATTTATTGGTGACCTAAAACAGACAAATACACCACGCTCTTTAAATTACTGCATGTGAAGCACTCTACAAGCAATGGAAATTCACTCATTCGAAAGGTAGCTTAATTTTTACTCTTTTTGGAGATCATTTCTTATTCGTTTGAAAATTCAATTTTTATCCGGAAATCTTAATATTACATTTAAAAAAAAAAAAAAAAAAAAAAAATTACCCGTAATACGAAATACGTATATATAGATAAGAAATATTTTAAAGTTATAATTCCATTTTTGTTAATATCAAAATTGCACGAAATGTACAATTCCAAAAAAAATTAACTAATCGAATGAAAAATAAAACAGTAATGCATAAATAAAGTCGTCCACAAATTCTATTTTTCCCTTATTCACAAGTGCAATATTATACGGTATTTGCTAGAAAAAAAAATGCGACCGACTGCGATTCTCGAACATTGATTAAGCGTACAGTAATAAATCACCGATTCTAATGAGCGGAATAATTCACTTAGCCAATATTTTCGAATCTCGATCTTTACACTCTCAACCCGGATGCATTTTATTAGAATATTCCGATCGGTGATGCCGATACGGAATGCAAGAGCATTTCTTTATGTCCCGCGAATACAGCCGTACAAACAACTGCTGGCAATTTCGTATAAACATCAGGGGATATATCTGCATGTGTGTTTTATTTTGCAGCGGACAATGGGCAAAGGTGTACAAATGCAGATCACGGTCGTCAGGAACCGTCTATGCAGCGAAATACTCGTCGAGGAATAGGTTCAATGCCGATTGCAGTGCGGAACTCCGTCACGAAATCGCCCTTTTGTCGCTGTGTTCCCAATCACCACGTGTTGTACGTTTACACGATGTCTATGAAACGCCGAAAGAAATTATCTTAGTCATGGAATAGTAAGTTGAACATTCTTCAGATGCATCTGTGTAAGAAAATTATATTCAGCGTGTTTCCTTAGAAGTTTAAATAACGCAAATATAACAATCATGTTTTTTGACAGAAAAAAGGCCTTTTATATTTTATCTGTGAATTCGATTTATTGACATTGTCAAAAATATGAAATTTTGTTAACTTTATTTTTGTTGTGATAAAAAGATATATATGTAACAGTTAAATCAACAATAATTGATAAACATTGATTGATAATACCATCCCGTTAATTTGTCGTGTGAATTATTATGCTTTAATCGCCTTTCATCGACAGTTTTTGAAGAAGTATTTAGATTCTGAATGAAACTACAAACTTGGAGCCAAGAAAAAAAAAGAACTTCAAATTATTTCGTTTACAAAATAATCAACTATTTTACGCTACTATTTTATGTAATAGTACAACGTAATACCGTAGTTGAAATTGTATTTTGTTACACAACGAAAAGTTCATTACATTAGTGACGTTCCAATGACGTCATCTAATGATGATAGAAATTCATCTGTATATAGTTATTTAGGAAATACTTTTCTAATTTATGTCAACAATCAGGTGCAAATGTATTAAATCCTTATGTATAAATTCACTATACTCGATTAAATTTTTTTTTTCTGAGAGACTTTAATAATCATTGAGAATTCATCCTGAGAAAGTCGTATTGATTAATAATTAAAAAAACAATTTTCGACATTCAAAATTCAGGTAAAAATCAGAATGGCAATGTTCTTAAATATGCATAAATGAAATTTGACAGTAAAAAATATCCATAATCATGCATATGCATATCTCGTAGTGTAAGTTCTTAATAAAGACCTTTAATGCCTCTAGTAACAATAATTCATGAAAGGAGGATGAATTTTCTTCATTCCTCCTCCAAATCTGTGATTCAACTTCAATTTTCCGTGCATGGAGAGCACATACACTGCGAGTGCGCAAAGTGATGCTTCGTGCACCTAAAATTATACTTCACGCACCAATTTTATAGAACAATATGAATTGCCAAACACATCTACACATTTTTCTTCGTAAATTCTGTCCATGAATGTGCGACGAAATTTCAACGGCGATCAGTAATTTTGCTTGAATTTATCGAAGAAGTATAGAATACGAAAAGGCGAGATCGTATTATCAATCACGAAACTACACGGCTGGATCCTTCGCGATGTTTATTGTAACATGTCTGTCCTTAAAATTGTATTCTTCATTCTTTCTTCCTGGCGTTACTTCAGCGCTCCTGGTGGGGACCTGCAAACACTGATAGACGGTGATTTGGTGCCTCTCGAAGGTGATGTGGTCCACTTTGTCAGACAGCTAGTGGAAGGACTTGCCTACCTCCACGAGAGAAATATCGCTCATTTGGACATCAAGGTAAGTTCGATCCATATAAGGCCGCGCCGTTCTCGCTCGTACTTCGATCAGCGTCGCGTCTTTCAAGCGGAGACCGCGCTCGTCTTCTCTTTCCCTCGATGTTCCCGATGGACATCTCGGGGGATAACAAATTACCTGAGTAATTATCGCAATCCGCACAATGAAACGAATGAAGGGAGCTCCAAGTTACATTCTCCGTGATTCTTGGTCAATTATGATATTCCCTGTGCAAATTGTTGGCGATATAAAAACTGAGAGATGTGAAAATCGCCAAGAACAATGTCTTACAGATAATTGAGAAATGTTGTCTTTAACCGATTTTCACTGAAATTTTTTTACACAATATTAAGCAAAATTAGAAAACAAAATTATTTATGTTACTCGACGATTAAGCGCTTTATATAACGCCTCTAAATTTAGTTTCTTACACTATCCATTTCTCCTATGCCTTTAACATGGTAAATATCTGAACTGTCTAAGAATTGGCTAAGAAATGTTTTCATTTCTACCAGGGTTTAATTGAGCAATTTGTTGGATAAGTAACATATGTCTGTGGGCTCTAGAATATAAAGAAAAACGTTACTCTAAACTGCAAATCATGTCAACATACATATTTTATGTTATCGTTAAATATTGCATTACGATAAATCGTATTATTCTCATGTTCGAGATTCATATAATCCAGGGCGGATTGCCAACCCCAGATTTTTCACATTTAAAAAAGTTTGTTTTTCAAGTGAATATTTTTTTCAAAAAAGACGGCCACTTTTAGTATAATATACCTCTTATCAAGTCGACGCATTATATCTGGACTTCTCCAAGGCATTCGATTCAGTGGACCACGGCATCCTGGTCAAAAAGTTGCAATTAGCTGGTT
>JAPYZR010008374.1:0-13587 GCA_030522945.1 Trichopria nigra | reverse complement strand
TGTAAATTTACAACGAAGTGGTGAACTTTTAACTTCATTTCGGAAAAATGCCAACGTTCAACGTGCTGTTATTGCCAAAATTTGATGCCTGAAATTTACAGCACTGCTTTGTAAATTTCATTTCCACTTTTTACAGTGCAAGTAAACAATTTTACTCCATTTGAAGTAACCATTTTTTTTTAACCTTCAAAATCATAAATAATTAATAATTAAAAAGTCATTAAATATACAGTATGTTAAGATGCAAATATTAACCACCCTAAACGTTCTTCTTGAATATTCGAAAAAAAAATGGCTGTCATTTGACCAATAAAAGTAAAACGAACAAACCCTAGCCAAGGCAGGCGTACCACTCCCGGTGCATATTTCCGACATGGTCGCGAAATTTCTTGCACGGAAATTCGTCGTTTTTACACGCAGCGACAATCATTGTCGTCGTCGTCGTCGGAGGTGAGACACCAAACTTCAAAATATACTTCCATAATACTTCAATTTATCCGGTACATTATAAAAAAGAACTGGAAGCATCGTCGAGAATAGAGTGAAACAGAGAGAGAGAGAGACGTAGAGACGATACGAAGAAGAAACGTTGTAGTTGAAAAAAAAAAAAAAAAAAGTTAACAGAAGCAAGACAGAAAATGAACAAGTCGTATGGAGAAGAAAGAGGAGCTAGGGACACGATTATAAAACAAAATGGAACGAAGAATGGAGCGCGAGGAAGAGAGACGATAGAGAAAGAGAGAAAGGGTAAGGCTCACAAAGAAAGAGATAGCCAGTGTAGACGTAATGAGAGAGAATGAGAGAGTTAGACATACCGAGAAAAACGCGAGTAAAGAGTATAAGAGAGACAAAGTGAAAAAGAAAAAGACAGAGGCAGAGAGAGAGAGAGAGAGAGAGAGAGACGATGCAGGGACAGAGGGACACGCGCAAAGGCGAGAAAAAGACAAGCTGAAGAAAGGATACACTTTGATGGCTCCGGATGCCGTGCCGATGATCATCAGCCGCAAACTTGGATCCCAAGCGAGGGCGGTCGGTTTGTTGGGGAAGCCATGCTGAACAGTCTGAAAACAAAAAAAGAATTCATGAAAACTACCTTTCGCTTTTAATATTCATTTCTTACGTTCTAGCCGTACATATACAAAATAAATCACATCATCATTTATTATTTATTTGTTTATTTATTATCTTCGCTCATCATATTTTCTATAAAATGAAAATCTACGACATGGAAAATTAAAAAAGATAAATCGAATATAACGAATACTGCGACTGCAACATCTTGCTTAGACTCGTCATTTGTCCATAGGCTGTACGTGTATAAAATGAGAACTCGATAAAGATCTGTGTCGAAAAATACGATACGCAATCGCAAAATAAAATCTACAAAAAAAAAAAAAAAATCTACAAAAAATTTCACACGTACATCGCTCCGAGGCGTTATCAAAAGTCAATAAAAGAGGCTGCAATCGAATGTAACAAAATTGCGCTCATTTCCTCAGCCGTAATCTGATAAGTGAGAGAAAAAAAAATTATAAAATCTTAAATCGACGAAATGAATCATCGCGCGTAGCAGCCATTTCAACATTCGATTCGATCACTGACGAATTAAGCGAATGGTTCGAGACGGCACCGATTGGCCACTCTGTAGCGATGACTCATTATTACCCCGAAAGATTATTCGATTCGACACTGAATATCACAAAAAAGGTACATCGTTCGTGTAACGGGTCGACGAAATAATTCTTACATCTCTAACATTCTTAAAAAAAAAAAAAAAAAAAAAAAAATAAAAAAAGGAAAATCTTTAACTTTCAAATATTCCAAGTCATAATTTTTTATAAATTAATATAAACTTTTCTCACAATTGCAAGTCTGTTCCTTTTATATTGATATCTGGATTAAACAAATTATCGATAACGTCACGAGTAATCGCAATCAATGACAGATTTATATCGGTTACGCCAACACCCACCGCGAGACGATTTCTTCCAATATTAAAAAACGATTTTTAATTTGGAGAAAATAAAAAATCATAAAAAACACTATTCGCTCCCCCCCCCCCCCCCTGTTTTCTACATGCTTTATTATCATTATTATTTTTTACAAAGAATAATAAAATTTAATAAAAACACGTTTGTTTTTTGTTTTTACGATGGTGTAGTAAATAATTCAAAACCTATTTTCGATAATTTTATTAATTTCGTAAACATCATAAGGTACGACGACAAAGTAACAAAACAATTGTTATCGTCAATAGTGATGAAAGAAATAATGAACTCCATTTTTTTTTTATTTTTTTTTTTTTGTTTGTTAATGTGTAGATTCTGAAATGAATTGCAGAGCGTAGCAAAATACTCCCGAATGCCTCCGAGATTCGGAGCAACTGATGTAGATGTCGCATTTTCTCGAAAGTGGTAAAAAACGCATACCAATTTCCCTCTTTCATTCACCACAGCTGTTATTGTAACGCTTAATTGCGATATTATATAATTTTGTGCGCGCGTATGTGCGTATATATACTTCAATACACGTACACAAACTTATTCCATTTGCATCCTTGTATGCATCTAGAGTATACGTTGGTGTAAATTCAGGAAAATGTCATTTTATTTTCGTTCCTCATTTGTTCAGCAAACATAGTAATTTTTTAATTTAGATTTAAATCATTTCTTGTCCACTTTTTAACAAATATTGGTGAATAATTCTTGGTAATTGGAGTAATTAAAAAAAAATATAGTTTTTTTTTAATTAGTCCAATTACCAAGAATTATTCACTAATATTTATAGTAATTTTCGATGATATTCAATTAGTGTTTATATAGGTAATTGCAAGATTTTTATTATACTTTTATACGTAATTTTTCATAAGTGGAAGCGTTTTTTTCCTAAATTGAAAATGTTTTTTTTCTTCTGTTTTTTTTTCGCAAACATGGGTTGAAAAAGTCTGTAAGCTAAATTCTAACGCCGGATTCGTGTTTAGCAGCTCAAAATTCATCGGAATACATAAAAAGCACTATATAAACAAGATCTAAATTTTAATTTTATGTACATTTTTACATTTTTTAATACAAGTTAAGAGTTTGTAATTAAATTTTGCAAAGTAATTTCAAGTATATGCGACATGCGTTAAGCTTTAAAACGAGCCACAGTTCAATTTTTTCGGTTGCTCCATAATTTAGTCATAGCACTGATCCGGTTAGTTGACGAGGATCTTCCCATATATATATATGTATAATGATAAAAAAATCTTCAAGAAATTCGTCCTTTTATATATCGTTTTGACAATTCAAATCTCTCTGTATGAAGAAATAGAACTTATCTCGATATATACATGTATATGCGCTTTTGTATCCATGAAATAGCTACATTCTAGAGTACAAGTGCCAACTAATTTAGTAACAAGTGCTCTGTGCAAGTTCACAAATTAATACCACGAGTAAAGCGTGCACGCACAATTGACGCGAATAAACGTCAAGTGGTTTGGATTAAGTATCGACGCCAGATAAAACTGGAATTCTCGTGGCTCGTGTTCTTGGTTATTATTGTACAACAACCTAACATGTGTTTCCCATTAAGACACGCGCAAAAATCGCATAGTTTGCACATATATATAGCGAGCGAGTGTTTTCGCGCGAAAATGGTGTTTCTTCGATAATGAAAATGCAATATTTTAATTCAGAGCTTAAAAGAAAACAGAAGAAAAAAAAAATGTTAAATCCAAACCACGTAGTCGGGACAATTTCTCTTTATATAAAATCGTTTATAGCGAGCGGAGCTTGACGGCGAACCGGGGAGGAAAGAGGCCAGCAGCATCCGATCTTTTCTACCTGAAAGAATTTTCTGCCTCGGTTTAAAAAAAAAAAAAAAAAAAAAAAATAGAGTCAGGTTTCAAAAAGAACGTCCGCGGTAAACTTTCCTGACAAGAAAAAGCTTCGTCGCTGTACGCATTATGCCGCCTGTCTCGGTAGGCAAATTGTGAATTTTCACAAAGATTGAATTTCGGAGCATCCGCTGCTGATGGTCTGAAATTTCCAAAAGGACGCCTCTGGGCGCATGGAGATTTTGTTTATTTTTCATCTGTCTGACGTTACGACAAATAATTTCAATTGTTCATCTCTGTCAACAGTCGAGGCTTCGAAAGAAGAAAAAATAATATTAGTATTTCCTTTAGATAATATTCTGCATCGGGAATGGATTGAAATAATATTGTGTTTACCGACGATAACCGTATCTATGAAGACAGGAGTGAAATTCCTCAGATTTTTCTAAAAATGTTTAAATCCGTATCTCTGCTGAATTTCATTGTAAGAAAACGACAGAGTCTATTTTCTACGAGACAAATTTTCTAAATTACACTTCTTAAGTTTATGGATGACATAAGGTGTGCAAAAATAATGCTGAAAATGCATTTTAATTTGAATAAATTGATTGGTGGCTTTTGATTTTTTTCTGTTCACCACTTTTTTTATTTGCAAATAAAAAATACAATGTCACTTTTCAACAACAACTTGGAAAAAAGAAACATCCATTCTAACTTTATTAATAGTCCCCAGTGAATAATCCACACAAGCTAAAAACCTGCATCAACATGGTACACATATGTGCAATACGAAACTGCACAATTACTTGGAACGTCTCAAACACGCGTGACGACAAAATTACAAATTACCCAACAATTACACCGCAAGTTTGCGATTCAATTATTCCTGTCGCCATCAAAGTTTGCGGATAATCTTAAAAGTATAATCGCTCCGTACTACCAATGGATTTATTCGAATAATTATTTCAATAATATCAATATTAAATGACATCACATTTCCACTTGACATCTTTCTTTTTGAAACATATTTGAAGCCCATTTGAAAAATCCATATCGGCACAATTGAAATGGTACAGTCTGTAATATATATATATATTTACGGAGTTATGTTAATATATATATAAAGTGTGAGTCCGTAATCGGCTAATTACAGCACGGCTACGAGTGTGTAATTGTAGTGCGCAACGCGTGTGTGTACGCACCGCTCGCGGAATAAAAATGCTACTTATACTTACTTCGGTAATAAGGAAAAAATTAAAAAAAAAAAGAAAAAAGAAAAAAAAAAATTAAAATGCATTAGCGTGAGTTGGATGCGAACAGCTGTCGCGGAAGAGAGAACACATGTGTCTTTCCTCATCTCATACGCGCTCAAGCACGTGTGAAAACTGAGAAAATTTCTGCGAGTATGTTCCATTAAATTAAGATTGATGGGTATACGCAATAACAAGGTGCATTCTCAACCTTAAAACTTCTCTTTGATCCCACTATTAAAATGTTCAACGACAACAAAATCCTACATATACGCAATAAAATGTCAACGCGCCTGATTTTAATAGATGGAAAGAGAATGCCAAGTATATCAAGTGAAAAACGTGATAAAAATAATACACATAATAATAACAGTAAATATAATAATCAATAATAATAATAATAATAATAATATTTAAAAATAATTAATAAAAAAAAAATAAAAAAGAGTAAATAAGGAAACATTTTGATGAATTCCTTTTTATAGAAATTGCATTTGGGATAATGCGTGCGTCTTAAAAAAATGAAAAATAAACAAGGGGATTAATAAAAGGTTTTGTTCTGATTATTATTATTATTATTATATAAAAAATGTACTTTTTTATAAGGAATTCTTAAAGTCTTTCCTTATTACTCACTTGTATTTTTTTTATTAATTAAATAATTAATCACAATAACAACAACGACAACAGCAACAACAACAATAATAATAAGAAGCAGAACAAAATCTTTTTAATTCTTTAAAGAAAAAAATAATATTTCACACATATAAAAATTTACATTTTTATAAAAAGGAAACCTTCCAAATGTTTCCATATTACTAACGTGCATCTTTTAAAAAAAGAAACTATAGTTTATTGCCGCCCACGTTGATTGTTCAACATTACAAATAAGGTATCGTAAACCGTAAAATTGTAATAAAAGCTCTCGCTAAAAAGGGAATTGTTAATCTATATACTGTAGGCTTTAAATCGCTCATATCTTTTTCTTATTTTCAAGGAATGAAAGAAGGTTTCACCGCAAAAGTCGCATTATATGTTTTGGGCATATTTATTCTATTGATGTGGATCAAGTTTCTTAGCCGATTACCCCATTATTCTCAGCGCTGACGTTTTAGTCACTTTTGAAGCGCTGTTTTCAAAACAGATTTAGGGAGTCGTTTTACTTCCCTCGTCTTATACAACAAAGTAACGATGTATATACACATAAAAAAAAAATAAAAAATACCCTTTACAAATTTCGGGTTACTGTTAATGGTAAAATTATTTTGATTGCTTTTTCATATGATTCTTTTAATTCATACTGTACCCTGTTTGATAAAAAATCAACAAGATTTTCATTGAACAATTAAAAAAAAAAAAAAAAAATATATATATACACGCACACACATGTTAAATGATAAGCTTGCTATTTTAGGGTGATTGCAAAAACGAAATCTGATGTGTTAAATCCCAGCACGATTGGTAAAGATTAAGACGTACCCCAAAACATTGTTTACATTTATACAAAGAATATTTAGTCGTAATGAGCCGAACAATAATATATTTTTTTTTAACGACAAACAAAAACATTCACATACGTATTACATAATCCACCATGTCTGAATTAAACTGGAGTGGCACTAGTAATGGCCTGGACTTGGAATGTGATGGCTACAAATACGTTTGGTGTAAAACTAGATACTGATACTGGCTAATATTCTTACAGTATTATATGTCCGGTCACTAGAGTGCCCGATTATTGTTAGGGAAAACTTACCAGCCCGTATTTTTTTATTCAGATACAATTATAATATTAAAAAAAAAAAAAAAATACGCCGCTCGCGTTGTGTCAGGCGAGGTAAATCATAACAAATTATCGCAAATCCATAGATCGTTATTATTGATGTAATAACTCGGTGTTGTTGTTTTTTTATTCTATTCTTTTTGATCCTTTACACTATAAACAAGTATCGCGCCTCGCTCGGATCTTGTTCGCTACAGGCTGTACTCCAGACGTTTCGTCTCGCGATAAGGCTGGATACATGATTCATGTAATAATAGCATCGCCTTACAGGATAGCAATACCTATATCGAAATATATATATATATATATGTATGTATGTATATGTATTTATAAAATGTACATATGCACACATATATATAATGGGTGCGCACTCCCATCGCGCGACGGTCACGATTCTTAACGGTACTTTGAGGGTGCGGTACCTATATGTCGGCCCAAGATGCCGAGGGGACTTTGCCTTCTCGCACGCTCCCGGCTTGAACCAAGTCGGGTGTAAAATACGTCCTTATCGTGGGATTCCGTTTGCCCGGATTTTTTCCGATAAGATTACCAAAGCCCCTGGGTCTTCTGCTACTTATATCGTATGCTACACGCTCGAATTTTTTAGCTGCCAATCGAGATAGGTTCAGCTGAAAAGTTGAAACAATTGTTTTAAGATTATACGTATGTATATGTAATGAACATCAGACTTTCCATGATGGTATTTGAAACGTCGAGAATCAGGTTTTACATAAAAACACTTTAATGCACTATTAAGTGCCTGAAAGTTTATTGTTAATATGATATTACGATGCTGTAGAAGAATAGGATTAAGTTGCATCCGTCAACAAAAATGATAAGCTTTAAAAAGTCACTTGTTGAACAACTTTTATACCAAAGAAAAATGTTCAAAAAAATTGTTTCATGTCTGCGTAAATATAATTTCGAAAAATCGCGACAAAGCAAATCATTTTTCTTTACAGTATCGGAGAAATTCGTATTTGCTACACTGTTTATATTGATTTTGGAAATTTCCCGCACTTGTGACGAAATGAACTATTTTCTTAATAGTGTGACGGAAAATTCGTACTTCTGAAAAAAAAAAAAAAAAAAAAAAAAAAAAAAAAAAAAAAAAAAAAAAAAAAAAAACAGTGTCGGAGTTACGAATTTAAGCATAACAAAAGAAGTAATTTGTAATTTATTATTAACTTTCCATTTGACAATAATCGAGGTTCCTCTAAATAATCGACCTAACCTCTAAATAAGAAAAGTATAAATAAATAAGGATTGAAACGTCGTTTCAAAATTCAGGCTCTCGAACGGTGATTCTACGTGACATATACAATCCTCGAAAAAAATATCGCTGAAATTGGTTGAAAATTAAACGAGAATTACATGTCAGAAATAAATTATTTTCTCTCATCTGCAACAAGAATAATTAATTTCGGATAATCCTCGTTTAATGTTGAACCAATTTCAACGATATTTTTTTTGAAGATTGTATACATTATGTATAATCACGCTTCGAAAGCCCGAATTTTGAATAAAAACGTTTCAATCGCTTTGTATATATACTTTTATTGTTGAAAAACTCGGTCGGTAACTGTTCTACCCTTAGAACCCCCTCAAAACCTTAAACGAATTTAAAAAGAAATGAATAAAATTACTGAGTAAAAACATTAATAGAATAATCGTTGTAGTGTAGTAGCCTATATAATTCTTATCGATAACAAAATTTTATGTATTACGAGACAATCTTATCAAGAAAAATGTTTCGCTGAGAACGTTTGCAAGGTTGAGACGTTAAAATGTATACATCGAGCAATAGACAAGCAGATCACGGTATAATACTTCATATTTTCACCATCACCAGCGAACAATTAATAAAATATCGCAGAAATTGAAAACTGATTAAATAAATCTAAAAATAATTATTATTGTTAAAATAAAATATATAAAGTAACGTATTTCGCAAACGTGATCAATTTAACAACATTTGACGCTTTATGTACGCAAAGTCAATACACACGTATCGATATACATATTTATACACGCGTATTAGATTGAATACATATAAGAGTTCACACGCCGAATCCGTCGAGAATCATGTCATTAGTAATATGACGTTTTTATAAGATTCGAGGCGTCGGATTAGGTAACGGTGTCAAAACATTTTACTCGACGCATTTAAATACCTTTACATCGGTTGAATTACTTTCGTTTATTAATTTTTTTCTTCTTCTTCTCTCTTTAAATTGTTTCGAAATATATTTGCGGATTAATTATATAAATGCCTTGTCCATTAAATTTGCAATGTTGAACATTTTTCAAAAATGACGTGGCACAATTCTTAAAGTTTCAACTTTCAAAATTATGTATGATGATTATTATTATTATCATTTTTGATTAATGATTATACCTAAACATTTTTTCTAATAAATATTAATTTTATTAGAAAACTATTAATTAATAATAAGTAATTAATTGCACTAATATGCGAACGTAAAAATTAGTGCTACGAAATTGCACGAGGCGTCAGTTTTCCTGCTGCACTGATGGGGGTGTGTACCCATGCATCCACCGGTGGGCACGTTGATATGTCAATAAATTTGACCTGCAACCGCTGTCATTCACCGCGAAGCAGGAAATCCAACGCCATGGGATGGAAATAAGCATTGTGTGCTCATGGCATCGTATATAGAATGTTGCCCTTTAATGCGGGGCTCGATTACGCGTTTAATTATGTAGGCGTCGTTTAAGCGCTTTTATAAAATATTCTTCATTATAATTTCATTAAAACTTTTTTTTTCCTCTGCAGTATACTAATCATTTAATATGACACAAAAACAATTTTTTGAAGGAATATAACAAATTTGAATTGTTTGTTTCTTTTTCCTGTCATTTCTGATATTTTAAATATTTAAAAACGAAACATTTTCATTCATTTTTTTAGAGGTTTGAGTAAAAAAATTCAAATAATCTATTTTTTTTCAATTATATATATATATATATATATAACTCTTTCCGATCATTTGTATCAATATGTGAATACATTTTTGTATATGATTAAATACTGTACGGAAGCAAAAATCATCAACTTATTTGAACCATTAAAAAAAAATACAAAAATTAATATACTAATTAATAACGACTACATGGAATTAAATGAAGCGAAAATTGAATGAATGTAATTAATACGATTTTACTAATAACTACCAGAATTTTATTTATAATTTCTTTTTACTTTTTGATAATTAATATTTCCAAATAATGCAAATTTCTTAATTCGTTTAAGGACTTTTAATGACGATAGGGAAAGCCATTAAATGTTGAAAAGACAAATCTATTTTGTTAAAGGAGATAAAATGATATATATATAAAAATAAATTCATTCAACTTTTTCTTTCTAATATTTGTGAATTAACTTTTGGCTTATCTTCTTCCGTAACATTTTTTAAAATAATGACCAATATACAAAGTCTCTCTTACTTTACTTTTTAAGAGATTTTTCACTACTTCAGGAGCACACATTTTTTTTAAACCAATTTATTTATTTCTTTATTTACGGACCCAAAGTTAGTCCGTGCTAAGAAAATACATAAAATATGAATTTTTCTCGCTCATATAAGAGAGCTTATAACATACAAAAGATTTACTATAACCATAGTAAATACTTTAATCGTGAAATTGAAATAGCTCTCAGAAGATGCTCGATATTTTAATTCAGAGTAATTGACGCCGCTTCGAGTATATACTAGCTAAGATTATTCCAGACTCGCTTCACAGTCGCGGTACAGGATGATGGCAAATATAATTGTTCCAGATGCATGTGGGTTCGAGTATAAACTCTTTGACGTCCTGCTTTAATTTTAATGGCATGTTAAAAAAAAATTATTAAACAATCAATATTTTTTTGCCTTATATTCATAATCTATATCTGATGAATGTTTATTTCAAAAAAGTTTGTTCACAAATAAAAATGGTAATTTTTTCTTTTTTTTTTCAGAAACAATAAACGTTTCCGCTTGAATAATAAAATCAGGAAAAAATTGAGAAGAGTTCCGAATAGCACTTACCTCTAACTTTAATAATTGCGTTGATTCTTATATACGCAAATATTGCTAACTGATCTCATGAAACATTTTCATGGTGAATATCACAAAAAATTCTTAAAATCACGATTTTCTTTAAATTTTCGTTTATTTCCAAAAATATTATACATTTACATAAATATTTATAACTGTCATAGATCATACTGACATCCGTTAATTAAATCGTATGTATTTCTTCTCTAAAAATTAAAATATAGTATATAGAAAAAATTACATTTATTCCTTTTTTTCATCATATGCCTCAAAGTTTTGTATATAATAATAATAATAATAACAATAACAACAATAATAATAATAATAATAATAATAATAATAATAATAATAATAATGATAATAATACAAGAGGTGATATATATATACAGGGTGGGCCATTTTAATCGATCCACCCAAATATCTGAAAAAGTAAGCGCGCTATGTAAAAAAAATTATTTAAAAAAAGTGGCTCAAGATATGGGCCCATCTTTTGGCATTATTGGTGTTGACGTTGTTGTTAATTTTCAAGGTTATTCCAAGGTCAAAGGGATTTTTTTTTAAATGGCAACCCCTGGTTTCAAGACCGTCAATCGATAGAGCGGGAAATTTTATACCTGAAACGATCGTCTTTAATTTATTAGAATGTGACTTTTAGAAGGTTATAAATAGAAGTAAAAAATAGGGTTTTCCTTAAAAAAAAAAAAATCACTCTAACCTTCAGATTACCTTGAACTTTAAGGTCAAGATGCTCCAGGTCGTTGGCCACCAAACCTTACATTTATTCGGTCGTAAATCCTGAACAGTTCGATGAAAACTGCTTCTCGACGATGTTTGTTCAAACGTTTGACCTTTATTTGACCTTCTGAAGGTCGCATTCTTACAAATTAAAAACTATCGTTTCAAACGTAAAATCTCCCGTTCTTTTCGAATTCGGTGCCAGAAATTGGTATTCGCGTTGCAAAAATCACTTTGACCTCCAATTAAACTCAAAAATTAATGACAAGGTCAAAACTAATGATGACAGAAGATGGGCCCAGCTTTCCTGAACAGTTTTTTTTTTGTATAGCGCTTACTTTTTGAGGTATTTGGGTGGATCGATTAAAATGGCCCACCCTGCATGTGTGTGCGTGTGTGTGTATCGTGCATAATTCACGTCGCGAGTTTTGGACTATTGTCATATATTATTTAACATGATGCGTGGTGTGTGATTTTTTTTTAACATCATCTAAAAATGATCAGTATTAATCTTTATATATTTTTTGTGTTAGATATTTTGAAATAACAAAAAAAAAAAAAAAAAAAAAAAAAAATCACGCACCACACATCATGTTAAATAATATGACAATAGTTCAAAACTCGCGACGTGAATTATCCCTGAACTGCCCATAGCTTTCTCTCTCTCTCTCTCTTAATTCTTTTTCGTCATGAATGATGGGGGAGGGGGAGGGAGGGGGGTGGATCGAACGGTCGAAGGACTCGTATAGTCGCGTCGAATAGAGACGCGTCACCGCAGAAGCTCGTTTCCTGCATGGCGCATGTAGCGGGCACTGTCGCTTCTCTCTTGAATTAATGCATACCTCTATTCACCGTATATATACGCAAACGCTTGCGGTCTGCGCCTCTAAGGTTTCCACACGCTGATTCGAGGCGACGTTATGTATGTATATACATCCTCTCCGTAAAATAAATATGGCGGGGAATCGCCGCGGCAAACAGGTTATATCGATCGACGATGTCTATTGACCTGTTGATTCGACGTGAAAACGTTGATGCTTTTTTTTCTTCTTCTCTTTCGTTCCTTCTCTTATCGGCAATTATTGCCATCATCATCATCATCATCGTCGTCGTCGTCGTCGTCATCACTCGAAAACGGGAAGAAATCACATACCTCAATTTTATTCGCGTTAGAGACCGTTCCAAAATTGTAGATTTTACTTTACACCCTTATAGTGTCTTTTAATACCATTATACTTTATGTTGTGAAAACTATCAGTAGGCGAAAATTTAATCAAACCACGTATATATATACAGGGTGTCCTGTAACTTGCGGATCGCGGTAAACGAAAAGGCATTGAATTAAAACGACTGAATTTTAATTCACTTAATGAGTGCATGATGAATTCATTTCGATTCGAATTTTTATAACTTTCAATGCGTTTTCGTTTACTGGGATGATATTCTTCGCCATGTATAGTTTCAAACAATAAAGTCATCTAAAAAAGGTACAGTGCAAATCTTCTGATTTCCGCGATATTTTTTCGAGGATTGTACATGTTATGCAGAATCACCCTTCCATAGCCCAAATGTTGAAAAGACGTTTCAATCACTCTTCATTTATACTTTAGAGCAGTTACCGACCTAACCTCAAAACAGGAAAAAGTATAAATAAGAAAGGATTGAAACATTTTTTTTAAATTCGCGGTTTGGAAGAGTGATTCTACGCATCATATACAATCCCCAACAAAATATCTATGACACTGATTCCCAATTAAAAGAGGAAAATACGAAATAAATTATTTTTTCTTACCAGCAATAAAGAAAATTTATTTCTGATAATTCTCGTTTAATTTTGATATTTTTTTTAGAATTGTATATGTTATGTAGAATCACCCTTCCAAAGCCCAAATTTTGAAAAAATGTTTCAATCACTTTTTATTTATACTTTTATTG
>JAPYZR010008370.1:0-11358 GCA_030522945.1 Trichopria nigra | reverse complement strand
AAACAGTATAGGGGATTCCCCGCACTTAAAACGTTGCTTCGCAACGTTTTAAGGGACAGTCATCAAACTATACATTTTACATACATATATATATATATTATGTATATAAATTATATATATTATATATATATATATATAATCGTATAATCGTATATAAAGTGTATATATATATATATCTAATGTATAATATGGGGACTGTCCCTTAAAACGTTGCGATTGTTTTTAATGGGGGGGAACCCCCGATACTGTTCTAGCCCCCGAAAGGGGCGTAGGTGGACACAACGTGCCTAGCGGGGGGGCCTTGCACCCCCGGACACCCCCGCTTAAAAGCTAACTTAACCTCTTCCGCATCGTGTAACACCACAGTCCCCAAACTATACGAAAGTCCTCAAAATGTACCATACGTACATGAAAATGACCCGAAATGATACTTTAGATATATACTTATTTATTATATACAATTATATTGGAATCCATTTTTTCCAGGGTATGTAAGGAGTTGTTATATATAAAAATAACGCGAAGTTTATATTATATATTCACTTATTTCATGTAATTTCATTTTTGGTAAATATTAAGAGATAAAATCAAAGAACAATTTTTGAAAATGTTGCTAAACATTACAAAATTAAAAAAAAAGTTGGCGGTCATATATGACATGTATGTAGAAAACAAAGGAAACAATGTTTTCGATCATTTTGTGAGTAATAATAATAAATTAATGACAGTCGCATCTATGTATATTTTTTTTTTAATGATTTTCATTGGACTCCAACGATTCGAACTTCAGCATCATTTTCTAAAGCCGCGTATTATAGCCCTCTTCAAATGAATGATAAAATACATTAAATATTTTGAAAAGACATGGTGACACGCGCAAACAAAAAGATGTCAAGCTGATAAAACAGATGCCTCACATTACGATACATTATTGGATCGAAAGTTTTCGAATGATAAGCGCTTCTTCATCCGCTAAGAATTTTCTGACAACGGAGCCGTTATAAGCGTATTCAATGAAAACCTTAGATATATGCGCACATACATATGTTATGTACATCTAAGGTTTTCATTGACTACGCGTATAACGGCTCAGTTATCAGAAAATTCTTATCGTATGAAGAAGCGCTTATCACTTGAAAACTTTCAATATATATATGTAGAAAATAAATGTAAAAAAGCATTGTTATGTGCAACCGCACCGCCTAACGATATCGAAATTAATTTATGCATCGATATAAAGCGTTTAATTGTCCTACCTTAACTTTTTCATTGTCGACTTCCACGGTCTTTATCATAAAGTCAACACCAATCGTAGCACCTTGACCAGGTGGAAAAAGGCCCTGAAATCAAAGAATAATCCATGTACATGCGCAATGAAATCCACTCGTGTCTCGATGTACTGAAATATTCGTATACGTTGTAATGAAATTAATAACAATGGATGTGGAAATCGCGGCCATAAATAAAGGATGTCCGAAATCGGTTAAACAAATTTCATTACAATTATTGCTCTATATTAACGAATCGTTAAAACATTGGCTGCCCACATGCATTGTTCGAAAATTGCCTTTTGTCAACATTTTTACGTTCATTCAACTCGTCATACATGAAAAGTAGAAAAGTTTCGAAATTTGATAGCCTTGAATCGCTTTAGTGACTTGCGACACGACGATTATGTAACTACTGGCCATTTCTCGGATCTATATGTTTTTTTCTACACAAGGTCAATATAGTAATAATAAAATGTAATTGGAATCACTCGAACATGATTGCGAAAATATTTCGTGTGTAAACTCGACACTAGATATGAAAAAGAATTAGAACATTGGATCATAAAACAAATCGTTGGTAAACGCTCATTAGGTCACCTGGTGTATTGTATAATTTACTCCAAACTCCAAAATTTCGATTGGTTCAGTTACTTTAAATTCTAGTCTTTAGCATTGATAATGGCATTTAAAGTCTTTAAAATAATCGAAATGTGTATTGAAAAATGAAAAAAGAAAATAACAATTATAAATAAGATAAAACTAGGTAAATAATGACTAAATTGATGACTACAGATGTTATTTTAATCGGGGTCTAAAGTAGTACAGTTACCGACCTAATCAAAAAGGTAAAAAAGTGCAATTTTAAAATTATTCAAACGTTTTTTTGAAAGTTTGAGCCCTGCTACTGCAATGATAGGAAATAAATAAAAACAAATCACAGTACCAGAGCTCAAATTTTGAAAAAAAAACGTACTAATATGTTTTTGACAACTTTACAATATATCTTGAATATACAATCACTTCGTGGTTTTACTCCAAAATTTCAAAATTTTCTTGCGAAAAGTGAAATCAATAAAAATAGTAAACTGCCTGAATAACAACTGTATTACGTAAAAACTTTTACGTTTAACCACTTGCAATTGTCAGAAATGAAGCGAAAAAAAAAAAAAAAAAAAAAAGAAAGAAAGAAAGGAAAAAGCGATTTCTGCTAATGAATATAATTAAGACAACAGCGCAACATAGTCGTACGTGTATCTCGTGTTTGCCGTACATTACATAAAACAATTATACTATAACGAAAATTGAACGTCGAGGAATTATTAGAACGCATTACCTTATACCTGTTGCGGCATATACGCCAATTTACGATATTGTGGAAACGATAATTAAACACGATTATAAAACTTTATTTGAATTGTTGGAAAAATTTTCACGTATTTCTAATGCGCGGCTGTTTTCATTTCTTACGATCTAAGACTTTCAATTTCGAAATTCAACACGTTTATTTCGGTTTTTAACGTAATTTATTGCTATTATTTACTCGACTAATTTTAATATCCTCGCCTCTTGTATTGTAATTTATCGAAATGATCATTATTGTTATGTTGATTATGTTCCAGCGTATTTACTTTCTCGATCTCTCAAAAACTCAATATTTGGACATGTATAAGAATTGGTGAGACGGTCAATAGACTTATTATGAATATTAAAATACGTTAACATATATATATGTTAAAAACTGTTAAACTTACTAAACACCGTTAAAAAATGTTATTAAATGTACAACAATACGTTTAATATACAAAGTTATATTAAATTTACGAAGTAGGTATACCAAATTCAAATTCATATATATAATTTATTAGAATTAAAAAAATTCCATTTTAATTTCAATATATGTCTATTAAAATTAATGTAGTTAAATCCTCATTTCGTTCACTTCGAATGCTTTCAAATCCAAAAATAAATTTTCTAATATATGGCCTTAATATTTTAAAATAATAATATGGTATATTTTCATCCTTTCATCGACGTTGTCTGTAATCGGTTAATAAATGTAATGTAAACGCGTATGAAAACGCGTTTTTTTAAATATTTCTATTTTCATCACGAATAACAAACGTTTTTCAAATACGCTTATTAAATTTACAAACACGATACTTTATACACGATATTTAAACGTTTAATCAACGCTTCGCATTATATTCGTCTGAAGGGGGAAAGGATGGTCTTAATATTTTAAAATAAATATGGTGTATGAAATTCCTTTTATCAACGTTCGCACTATATCCGGTTAATAAAGTTGCGTGAAGACGTTTTTAACCGTTTTCATTCTCGTAAATTATAAACGTTCTACAAATACGTTTACTACACTTGTAAACACCATGATCTGTAGCACGTTTTACATACGTAAAATATAATTATATGTATTTCACAAACTATATTTATACGTTTAATAAACGTAACGTATAAATTTTTCGTTTCGATAAAAATTGAGTCCATGGGGAGACGTTAAATCTTAAAAAATTGACGAAAAACAGATTTGACATTGATGGAGCGCGTTTTTCACTAATTTCCTGAGATTTAACGTCTCCCCACGGACTCAATTTTTATCGAAACGAAACGTGTTAGGGTGCAAATTCTTCGTCTTTTCAAGCTCTACAACTTTATTTATATATGATATTTCGCTAGCTATTTAACGGAATGGGTTAGACGCGAAAAACCGCAAAAAAAGGCAATTTTATCCCTTTATGAGGCCATAACTAGCGAAATATTCTACTCAGATAATATGCTCTTAAAGGGGAATTGTTGGGCTTGAAAAAATCTTTAAAATGCGTCCTCACTCGTTAATATAGGTTGAAAATGAGCCGAGTTATTGCAAAAACAGTAATTTTTCTTTCTAAACTTCAATTGCTCGCCATTCAAATTCTATGCGTCGGATCGAATTTTGGTAAAGGACTTTTTGATTTCAAATTTCACGAAGAATCGCCTTCTCAAATTTTATCCTCCAGTTCTGGGACACCCTGTATATGGTTATATCTGGATCATGTATGTTCCGTATATATGGTCATATATAATAATTGAGATATAACGATATATGCCCATATATATATCAGGTCAAAATCTATATATTATTTATCGTTATCGGAACATACATAACCTAGATATAAAAATATCTGATCCATTTTTTCCCGGGCATATATGCTTATGACACTTTTATACCTGCTTTTCGTATAATATACGTATATATATTAAACAATCGTTTTCTCATTGGTTACGAATGCATTTTAATACAGTTCTATAAATCAAAAATAATTATACGTAAATCCATAAATAATAAAATCTGAAAATTGATAAAGTAGAAAGAACTTGTCGCAATTCCACTAACGTTCTCGAGAAATCGTTCGGAATTTCAGGTTGCATGATGGTTTTTACAACATGCAACCAATCGCTCATCATATTTTTGTGAATTTGATTATGACGCAAAGACGACGACGAGCTTTTCTGCCATATGTTGACTCTCAAAACATTAAAACTTACGATTAAAAACGTAAACAAACATTGGCGAACCTCGCGACGATATAGAGAATACCTTTTTTTATTTTACGCGGTAAACCACAATTTTCGAATTACGTAGACCGTGACCGCGTCCCAAATAATTAAAACAATTGTAAAAATGAATTGATAGTCATAAAAAAAAAAAACACTAACGTCAAACTCATTGCTGTCTTATCGGGAAATATATCTATGTATAGATATAGTAGGGTAACGAAAACGAAGAAGTGAAGAAGAAATAAAAAACAATTCTTCAACCGTGTTGAACATTTGTAAACACAGACAGTCGTCAAATACAATGTCTACGTTGGATGAGCTGGAGAAACAAAACATTGCTCATATAAAAGACGAAAAACTCGGAAACGTCCGTCAAAACAACAATGAGTTCAGGTGGTGGATTCTAACTGCACTTGATTTCAGTCGTAACGGTTTTTCACGTTCTAAAAAATACAAAAAATTGAATCGGAAAAATCATCCGATTGTCGCATTGAAATTCGAATCTACATTCGATCCGTGTTAGAAAGTCCGATCACCCTTGCGCAATATTTCAGGATAAAAGACGTAATTTTTTCAACATCAAGGACGAAACCGATACCGAAACCATCGAGGAGAGGAAAAAGAAAGATAGAAAAAAAAAACACAGGCACGTCTTGCAGGGCCCACCATCGCGCCAATATATCAACACGCACCTGGGTGAATCTCCGGACGAGGCAGGTCTTGCCTACTCCGGCGTTGCCGACGAGGACGACTTTGAACAGGAACTTGTAATCCTCCATTTCTCGGAAAATCGCCTAACAAAATCGCCCGCTTATCCTCTCATGGGTAAAAAAGCGCGACGGAGCGTCGACTTTCACCACAATGACGAAATGATCAATTATTTTCTTCCCGTGCACCTCGCGTTTCGCGAATGCCTTCACGCATCTTTCCCCGAAGGAACTTATATTGGCTGCTTCACCAGGAGGTGAAGATACCTCGAACGACTTCAGCGGAACGCGCGAGGAAGACTTCCTTTGACGTTTCGCACCAAGGGATCCATATTCCCACCGTCCATAACGAAATCCGTCTGTTCAAGGCGCGTTTGCATCGCGCCTTTTTATCGCTATACTCTTCTCCTCCCACCCTGCGTCGCGGCAAACAAAGATGGCCGCCACCTTTACGGGCGTTCGAAAACATAATAAAATTTATATACCATAGTTTTTTTACGTATTTCACGAAACCTCTTCGCCCTGAATGAAAAGTCTCGACAATTCCGATTTTAATCACTCGATATCATTGCCGTGCAATATCAGTACCGTTTTTTAAATATTAGCTCCGATTCACAAAACGCTTTACTCGTTTTCGTTTCTCGCGGTTCAATCTTGATCGCATATATGTTACTCACTTATTATATAAGAGAGGGGGGGATTCTCCTTTCGTCCATGCGGTCCTGGCAAAAATGTATACACACTAATCTCTAGTCCAGGTCCATGTCTTGCTTGTGTTTTTTATAAACAAAATGTATTCCAAATGTTTTTTAAAACTGCTCGGCTCGGGAACAAATATCCCGCGACGCGGGGTTCACAAGTTCGCGAAGATTTCCGAAACGAATGTTGACAAAAATGTGGGAAAACGAACAAAAGTTCAGGTTAGAAAATTCGCGGTTTTATTTACAGATCGTGTAATTACGATAATTCCTAATATGCTCGTAAATTAGGAACAGAATTACGCGCCGAATTATGTTATATTATATAATCTTGACAAGCTATTCCTTTATTAAATGGCAAAAATGTTGACAAGTTATTAATTTTTTTTCTGCAGCTTTTTAGAATCGATGACAACTAAAGCATATAGCTATAAATAAGTCATTTATATGTAATTGTATAAAATAATTGTATACCATTATATATATTCCGGGCATTCGTGTACAATTATGAAGTCTGATTAACATCAGTTTCATCCCAACTCTTCTGTGGTACCTTACGAAGTCCACGTAATGTAATGTTTTTCATAGTGGACAATTGTATTTTTATTCAAATTGTCACTAATTATCACTGTAATCCACTATATGCTATAATTCTTATTATACGAACAAATTTTACATTATTAAGTTACCTAGACTATGCGATATATTTGAGAACTTAAAGCAATGACTATAGACGAAAAACCTCTTCTTATTGTCAATATTTACCTGTCAGATCTCGCCTAATCTAGACCACTCGACTATACTTGTATACAAAATTCTTCTTGAAACGCAATGAAGACAAAACTGAAATTTTGTGGTATTTTACACTTTTAGAAATTGAGTGAAACATATTTAGCCTATTATAGCTCTTTTATCTATTTAAATTTAAATATAAAATGATCATAAAATATGGAGTTTCATATATCACCTTGTATTTTTTTTTTTTTAAATAAAACAATACATTTCAAATAAGGACTAAAATTATAAGGAGAGGCTAGAATAAGACTTATATTTATTATAAAATTAAGAAAATTATTATCGATGATTTTGCTTTCTGAGTATTTATATCCTTTAAGGGATGGGTTCGAGCTGTTCGAAAGATGAAGGACAGCGTGTTCATTGACGTAAATGATGGAACATCTTGCAATCATCTACAGATAGTTTTGAGAAAGGATCTGAAACCTGAAAATTTGACGTATGGTTCTAGCATCTCGGCTGAAGGGGAACTTGCACAAGCACCAAATGGTAGAAATGAATTGATTGTAGACAAAATTGAGGTACATGGGACATGTGATCTTGATAACTATCCTTTCTTGCCAAGGAAATCGTATGCTGCCGATTATATTCGTGAATATTTACATTTACGTCCACGTACTAGAGATTTTTCCAGTTTCCTACGTCTCCGAGACATGGCGTCTTTCGCAGTTGCGGAACATTTTAGAAGCAGAGACTACGTCAAAATTCATACTCCTATCATAACTTCAAATGATTGTGAAGGAGCAGGTGAAACCTTCACGATTCAGCCATTCTCGGATGCTTTAGCCAATGTAATGAAAAAATCCAGTGTTAAAAATGAACTGGAAGCTTATTTTGATACCAATGCGTTTTTAACAGTTTCTGGTCAATTACATCTTGAGGCCTGTGCAAGGTATTTCTAACGATGTATGTAAATATAAAGTATAAAATAAATGTCAATTAACACACCAGCTCTTGCAATCATGTCACAAAAACTTTCTTGTCATACTATTAATTTATACTTGTCTTAACATTGTTCTTTCACACAGAGAAAATATTTCTATTAAATAAAACTATTAAATAAAATGTTAAAATCATTTTGTAGGTCCTTGACGAGAGTCTACAATTTCAGTCCAGCATTTCGAGCTGAGAATAGCAAATCTCGACTTCACTTGTCTGAGTTCTACATGATAGAAGCAGAAATCGCATTTATGACTTCATTGAGAGATCTGGCCACAGAAGTTGAGCTATTAATAAAAGCTATAATGCAGAGTCTTATCGAAAGAGGAATTGACGATTTACAATTACTAAAAATTCCAGAGCCAACTTGGCTAGATAAGGAATTTGGATATATAACATACGACGAGGCTGTGAAGATTTTAGAAAAAAATTCTAGTAGACTGACTTTCCCTTTGAGGCCTGGGGACAATTTCTCGAAAGAACACGAGTTATTTTTAGTGGAGTACAATGGTAACGTGCCTGTGTTCATCGTCGATTGGCCTAAAATAAACAAACCCTTTTACGTGAAGGAATGCACGGACAATCCATCGAAGGTAATTGTTCCATATTTATTTTGACTTCTTTTATTAATTCAAAAGATATGTTGGAAATTATTATAGTTTTAATTTTATGTTCACTAAAAAATTCCACTTGTTATTCTACTTTACAAACTTCTCAATTAATGTTGGCAGGTTCAAGCCATGGATCTTCTCGCACCAACTGTTGGTGAAATTGTTGGTGGAAGTATTCGTGAAGACGACTACGAGAAATTGCGTTCGAAACTTCCAGTAAATACAAATCTCGAATGGTACCTTGAACTCCGAAAATATGGAAATGTACCCAGTGCTGGTTTCGGCATGGGTTTTGAAAGATTCCTTCAGTTTATTTTGGGCATTACGAATATTAAAGATGCAATTCCCTTTCCGCGATCTCCCCACAACTGCCAATTATGAATAAAAGCATTTCTTCTTCCAGTTGCATTTAAGTTGCAGGATTTGATCTGTTGAAGAAAACACAACTTGATGCTTTAAGGTCTTCACTCATAGAGAATTCTTGAAAGAATCATCGATGGTTTTTACTTTCTCTCTATTTTGCTCTATGAATAGTATTTATAAAATTGCTTATAAGCATCAAAATTAAAGGGAGTTAAAAACAAAAGTTTCAGGGCGAATAGAAAATAAATATACGATTGTTTTTGTTATACTTATTTTTTTCTTCCATCTCATTTCCTGTTCTTCATAATTAATTTTAACAGTCAATTTTTTATTTCTTTACAAAATAATGCAGATCACTCGAAATGCAGTTTTGTTAAATGTATGGTCATTTGCGTTACTGATTTACAGATGAAAATTTCAATGAAAAAACTAGATTTAAGATTTAAGCCTCGATAACACTCATTCATTTTAAGTACAGTACTGAATATAAACATTTTCGAAACTTCATCTGACGCAAGAACTATATTGAATTCGATGCAAATTTTTGACGTACCCTCAAATCGAAAGTACACTGACAGTTAAAAAAAAAACGAATTGAAAATAACTAAAGTGGATTAAAATGCATTCAAAGTACAAAAAACGAATCCACTTCAATGCTTTTTAATTTTTTTTAAATTCGTTTTCTCTCTTTTCAATGCACTTTCTTTTACTGGGTAATTGTATAGCTGCTTTTCTATATTGTATATTGTGTTATTTTATGCATACGGTGTTGTTTATCTTTTATCTTTTTTTATTACTTGTACTGAATATGATATTTGGGCTTATTTTTTTCTAAGTGCAGTCTATAGTTTTAAGACCTAGGCATTGGCTTGGTTTATACCACATTGCATTATTATATTAGAATACTCTAATTATTATTGTGTATATAATTCAACACCACTTCTACAATTCATTGTTTACCTTTGCACCTTCAAGTGGAAACCAAGGACATATATTGGAGCCAAAATCGCGAATACGTCCATATCGCTACTCTCAGCACCATCTAACGCATCTAACGTAACCAGGTTATCTTAAAAATTAATACTATATATATACCGTTCTCTTCTCCTCGGACAATATATAATGAGATTGTAAATGTTCATACGTTGATATTCAGTAATAAACTAGGGGTTTCGCCCCTGCGGCCTGTGGCCGCCAACCCCACCGGGGGCTCCGCCCCCTGGACCCCCGAGTTTTCATCTATCTAATCTACGTAATGACCATAAAAATGCAATAAAAAATTTTCTTTTTGATACATTTGGCGAATTTTTTCGTATTGGTCGTAGCTCTTTAAAGACAGAAAGAGAGAAGCATATATTTGGGTGGCTGATAATTTAAATCTGCTAAAAAATTGGATTGAATAATAATATATGCACAACCAAAGAATTTATCACGAAAATATAATATATGGAACATTATATTCTCAAAATTAAAGGAATTAGAAAAAATTTTACTGGATACTTCGTCTGTCATATTTAAAAATTTTTATTTTACTGGATACTTCGTCTGTCATATTTAAAAATTTTTGTGAATACTACACGTAGTATTTTGAAAATTCAAAATGTCTTTCGGCTAGACAAAAGAATAAATAAAATGTTATTTGTTACCTCTGAAACTCGAAAATTTTCATAAATTAAAAAAAAAGAATACATACACACTTTAGTCAAAATGAGTTTTTATTAACGTTGAATTTGTTTGATCCTAGCCAAAGTTTCGACCTTTTTTGCGATTATTAAAAAACATACAAAAACAAACAAAATTTTAAATCAACTGCAGACGATTTTTATTACATCTCGGTGTTTTATTATATGTTTATTAAATTATAAAAAAAAAGAACAGGTCGTCTTTTAAGTTTTCATAATTATTGTAATTCAAAACAAATAAGGAAACGGTTTTAAGAGGGCATATATTATTTATATGCCCTATTTAGATAAACTGCATATTTTTACTGGACAGCATGCATTATTTGTCCACTTTTTTATATACACATTTTGAATAATTTGACTAAACTGTTATCAGGCAAGATATTTAGTCAAAATCGTGGCCCACTTTAAATCCAATTTTAATATCCAGAATTTGGATATTTTTGTAACAAAGAACTGGCCTACTTATTTTTGTCGAGTTATTTTTTAGTTTATGAACACTATTAAACTAATAATTTTAGACAGCAACTAACTTGTATTCTAGTAAAATTAAATAGATTGTCTACCAGGATAAATACAATATCATATTTTAAATAAAATATTTTTAAAAAACGTCACAATAATACATACCCCTGAAGAGGACCTTCAAAAGAGGTGGCAACGTTGGGTAGGAAAGTATATAATATATCATTGATGAAATTACATTTTGAATTTTATTATTTTTTTTAATATAAAACAGA
>JAPYZR010008367.1:0-10843 GCA_030522945.1 Trichopria nigra | reverse complement strand
GAATAGATTTCCACCAAAAAATTCCCAAAATTGAAGAATCGGAAAAATTTTTGTTGGTAAATTCAATACTTCGCCGCCTTGCGTCAGGCGAAGTAACAAGTATATTTTGTGATTTCATAAGCGAATGCGGAGAATTGGGATTCGAGACATATGTTTTTAAATTATTAGTTAAATTTCTTATCCGTTTTGAGATAATTGATTGTTCATTCAGGTTTTTATTTTTTTGATGTTAAACTTTTGTTGTTCGAGACAAACTTTACGGGACGAGTTCTCCAGGATATTCTTAGGATAGAAGATGGCATATTCCTTCGAGGAGAAATTAATTAATTAAATTAATTATTTTTTTGTATTTGCTCTTGCGACTTTCAAATATAATATATTACTAGAACAGAGTAATATTGCAATTCGCGATCGCTATAAAAAGAGCTCACGCGAATTCGAATTTGAATCGTCGATAAATAATGGGAAAATTTTTAACCTTTCAGTGGCAGATGATGGGGTGAGAGAGGGTCGAGACTTGAGACACGGGGGGGTACCAAAAATATTTCCTTTCAATGTTACACACGATGAAGTACATCTGAAATCTGTAAAAATCAGATATATATGTCATTATTTACACCACTTCATTCAATTTAAAATCAGGAGAAATATCGAGATTGATTGGCCGTTTACGATGACACAATCCATGAGTTATCGAAGAGTGCAATTTTTAAATGTAAAAATTTTCCATATTAAAATCTATGGAACATTTACGTAACAAGTAAAAATTAGGCACATATTGCGTAACTGTTACCTTCAATGTTTGCGACGTCAAAACAGTCACCTATATATCGTCTCTTATTGAGCTTTGAATATAGCTGACTTTGATTATCATCTTGGTAGTTGAAAATAATAAAAAAAAGGCGCTCAAAGTTTGAATTGAACGACAGATTAGGAAACGTTACAAAATTGGAAAATACGACCCTAATCGCACCGAACCTTACGGTTGTCAACCTTATAGCAACATTACTTAACCTTGCTGTAAGGTTCGGTGCTGTTAGGAGAAGCATTCATGAAAGAAAGTCCTTCTTATATTGCCATATAATTTGAAATTTTATTATTTACGTTTTATAATTTCCTTGTATCAGAACGATTCTAAAGTTATTTTCAGAGTATAGTTGCAGGTTGTAGCCATAATATAAAATATCATTATAAAAAATAATATTATGTAAAAAATGTTCCGATCAATTGTTAAGAAATTATACAAACAATTAGAAATCTTTGAGCAAGTATTAATTTAATTTACTGGACATTTGATAAAAAAGTGAGGGGCATTAATTTTTTTGCTCAAAATAAAATAACATGATCGTTTTAATATAACAGTCTCCATACATCAGACTCCGAGTTGATAATATATGTTAAACAAATATTAACGATATAGTGAAATAGGCAATCAGATATTATCAACTATTTAACATACAATCGACTCGACAGGCTTGAGCTTGAGCAGCTGTCCGATTTTTAAACGATTTATGTATAGTACGAGAGACCAACAAAAAATTTTCAAAGCAATGGGCACATTTTATAATCGCGAATTAGTTACTTCTATACATATACACACATATACATGTATGATTTTATTCTTTAATGCTAGTATTAAGGTTGCCAAAATGAGTGATAGTCCCGCTTATTTAATTAATGAAATTTATTTAATATACACGTTAGAATTTTTACATGAGGAATCGACGCGATCTTTTCATTACAAAGACTAAATTTTGACTGGCTCGGTCGAATCTTATATGGAATTAAAAGTCGAATACGCTCGAACTAGCCCGAACAGTATCATCAGACTATCTGCATATCGCAAACGCGAATCGCTACTATATAATACCTTTTTATTTTACTTTCTACAGTATATATATATATATATATTAAATGGTTAAAATATCTATTAAGTTTAAACACTTCGTATACAATTATACATTCTTTCATATAACGTGTGTTATACAATCGAGCGCTCACTGCCATATCAGGCATCCAATTATACTTCCTTAAATCATGTGATACAATTGACACAATATATTTCGAAAGCCAATGCGTAAATATCAATTAATGAACATCGTACACCTGCACAATGCAAACACGAATTGTTGGTTCATATCCAGTAATCATGCTTCAGGGGCAGAACCCTTTTACCGAGATGACGAATAAACTTGTGAAATCTTTTATAGTTGTAATTATATCGTTATAGAATGAGCTATAAGCTTTTCATTATAGATGATAATATTTTTTTAAGAAGCTTAAGAACATTCTTATATATAAGAAATATTTCGAAATTCGAAGTGCATATACTTCAGATTTTTTACTTGACAAAGGAGAATTGATTGCTATAACAAATCGCGATTCAACATCAGAGGTTCATAATTTAAATAAATTTTAAATGGATAAAAACGTAAAGGTGAATCAGGATTGCGATTAAATTGATAATATAAAATACATCGCATAATTTAGAGCAAAATTCATTATGATTAAATATTGTAAAGATAATTTGAATATTATACGAAATCCATTATGTTGATTATGATGTCTGAAAATCCGAACTTTATATGGAATATTATTAAGCATATTAAAAAATATACTGAAATTATCAAATATTGCTTTCAGTCCTTTAGACTTGCCGGTGATGCTCTCTTTTATGTTAATGAATATATGGTTGCAATAATTAATTGCTCCGTGCGGAATGTCACAAAGAACTCGAAAATGTACATTCACGAGTACACGAGAGAAGAAATCGAAATAGAAATAATGCCGGGACGATTTATGTATGTTGCTGAAATACATTTTCGGCCTTTACTCGTATATAAACGAAAGCAGACCCCTGTATGAAGAACATGGTAGAGATATTGATTTTATTCATTTTTAAAACAAATTCTCGTCTGGAAACGCCTTTTTTCAGTCATAAAAGAAAAACAAAGGCAGGCAGGAAAGCCTGAATTGTATAACAAAAATATTTGTAGATTATATATGTATATATGTTTTAGATTCGAGATTTTTATAAACAAATATTTCTTTTTTCACTGTACTTAGTGTCTTATATATATATATATGTATATATGTGCAAGTAAAAATATGAAGCTTATAGTTAAATATGAGCAGGAGAGTGAAAAAGTAGGTAAGTTAATGGTTCGCCAGATGGTTCGCGACAAACTAAAAATGTACCTTTTTATGTCAGGAAAAGCTAGCGATTAAACAGTCAAAGGTTAAGCCGATGATCCTAAAAACAGACAACGACGTCGTGGCTGAGAACGCCCGCTTTCGCCAATATGCAGATGGGAATATGCATCTAGCTGGCACTATCGCTACATATGACATGTTTAATACAAAACTGCACCTCGTTACGAAAGATATATACATTAAATTCTTTTTATATATAATACTTTTAATAATTATTTATTAAAAATATTACTTCACTTCGTCGCTAATTAAATTTGAGAAATCAATGTTTTTTGACCTCGCAACTTTCCAGCGTATATAGAGCCACACACGCGGGGCACATAATTAATCTTCGTTTAAATAACATTTTTGTTTCAATATCAATTAGTTACGTTCATGCATGAGAGCTTTGATTCAAAAATTACTTTTTGTTACATTTTTCAGCGTGGCCAAGTCAACTTTTAAAACACACATTTAAAAGAATTTGCGAAAAGACTTTTCAATTATACGAAACAGACAACTACCACCGCATGTATTACGTGACATTATGTCTTCTATTTTAAATTTCTAATCTATATATTAAATATATAAAATTTAGATGCATATAAAGTTTTTTTTTTTTTTTTTTTTTTTTTTAATTTAAAGAGCTTCGTTAGTGCTCCAAAATTAGGTAATATATATAATAAGCAGAGGTCCAAATCTTTTAATTTATTACTTCGACCCAAAGCATATGGTCAAAGTACTAAATTCGGTCACTAAAAAATATAAAAAATAATAATGTCCGTCACTATCGTACGTATGTTCCTATGGGTGTTAGATAGAGCTGGTTAATTTTTGAAATATATCCATATTAAAATGGAGAAATGATGGACGAAAAAAATAAACTTATTTTAAGAGAAAACCATATGTCTTTAATTTCAAACTAGTTTAATTTCTGCACTACTTTTTATCAATAATATAAAATAAGAGCTCAAAATACTCACGAGAACAAGAGGAATTAAAAGCTCATTCACTTTTTGAAATTGACGAAACATACATTGACTTATTATTTTTATTTTTCTAAAATATAAATTTTAATGAATTTCTCAGGATAGAATTTCTTAATTCTGTGAGGTTGGATGATTTATTTCTTTCTGAAATGTATTGTACTAACATTTCTACTCGATATCTATTAAACTACATATATATATATATATATAATATATATATTTCATTTTTTTTTAAATTATCATGTAGATTGGAAACTGTCGAAAACATACACAAAGATAATGTATAATTAGCTTTTAATTCTTATTATTTGACAACATGGATAGCGAATTACCGTGTGTTGGTTGATTAAGAACATTTTGGTTAGGGAAAAGGTGATTAACATTTCGCAGGACGAGTTCTACTCCTCCTCCAATGCTAGCACGATTATGTCAATTGAGAAAAATCAATTTCGTTTGTCACGTTAAAAATGATGAAAATAAAAAGTATTATTATTATGAATATACACAAAAGCAAAGATGATTATAAGGGGGCAAATGAATCCCACATTAGAACAAGTTGAAATGAAAACATTTTAAAGCAAATTCATAGAGAGATATTTACCACAAATGAATAGTATATTTAGATCATGAATCATGACATTTAGATTCTTTTCCATGTTATGAGCTATTTTAATAAAATAAACAAAGAAGGCTTATGAGGAAGTTATAAGGGAACATTCAATGCATTATTTATTTCACTTGTAACACCAAACAACTTTTTAGTTTTTTTTTTTAATCATATGAATCACTTATGTTGAATTACTGTACAATTACTTATTGTGAATGTATACTTGTGAATGTAAACGAATATTTATTAGAGCATGACAAATCCGAATTCAACAGTGAGAATCTGAATTCTTTTTAAATATAAATATTAAGCGGCGCGATGGTTGCACTATAGCCAAGCATCAGTTTTATTTCGTAAAAAAACGCGTATAGCGTCGCGTGGTTCCTGGTTCGATTCCCGTCGAAGTAATCGTTGACTTTAAAAATCATCACATATTGCAACGAATAATAATATGATGATTTGCTTTAATAAATGCGGACATACCATGTAATATAGCTGCAACTCGGTGAATGCATATGCAGAAGATAAGCCTCCAAAAAAGAATTTTTCGACGGTGCAAAGGAAGTGACTTCCAAGGCTTAGGGATGCGATATTTAAAAAAATCTGTAATATGGTGAATTAACAATTGCACAGATTAAATTGTGCCAAATCGCAATGCGAATCGTAAACGGATTTAGATAATTAAATATTTTTATCATATTATTTAAAGAACTTTTCTTAAATTGTGAAAGTAGACACACAAAACGAAACAACTTTTAATTAAAACAAAAGAAAATTAGATATCGAGTATATTAGATACATCTGTAAACTTATATGTATATATATATGCTTAATGTCTAAGCGTTTTAGTTACTCTTATTTTCATCGATCAAGTTTTTGTTATACTTTCTGTCCTGATACGCGTATTCGTTGTCGGTCGTTAATTGAAATGCAACCATTGAGGAAAAAATAGCCTGATTTTAAGAGCAATCGACAACCTTCACCAATGGCACCGACAGATTTCTCCTTCACTCACGTTTGATCATTTGCTTTCTCTGCCAATGAATCTGTCGTATAAGTTGATTCGCTTACGGAAGTCTGCGGTTTCGCATGGGTGTGAATAACACCGCAAGTGCAGAGATATCTGTCAACTTGCTTACATCGCCGATAAACACGAGTAAGTATCATTTGTCCGATTACGTAAAAGAGGAAACCCATATATAATTCCACTAGCGGTGCCTTGTGTGCACGTGTATCTTTCCTTGACGTCGGAAAGTCAACTGGCGAACTTGCCAGAGGCTTTTCATCTGATACGATGTAGACTGCGCGGCTTCCAATATTTCCACCCCTTAAGCATATATATATTGAGACGAAAATGCAATATATAAGGTATATAAACTACGATGTGTTTGACGTATGCCGATGCCTATTACCTATATACATATATATAGATACGTATTCGCTATAAATGTATGATATGAAAATGAAAGTAGTCTAAATTCGTGACGCAATGCGGTAATTAAATTTTATTGACACTGCGGTGACGGGATTTATGGATATTTATGGAAATGATCAATTTTTATTTAACTCATTCGGTTTATAATTCCATTAAAAGAAAAGAAGAAGAAAAAAAAAACGCAGATTATGCAACATAACATGTCTCCAATCGTTAATTAAATAAAACTTGCGCCGTCCCAGATGTATCAGCAGCGAGCCAGCCAAGCCCACAACAATATTCCCGAAGTCTATAGAGGAGAGTGAAACAGCGAAACAGCGAAACTATCTTAGACATTAATTAGATTTAATCGTGGCTTTCAAATACTACATCATTTTTATGCATTAATGTAAACGATTGAACTATTGTTTCGTAAAAATGATTTATTTATCGAAAAATAAAAGTTCTATATGTTTCATACAAATCCTAGATATGTTTAATGACTTGGGGGTATAGGGCAAGGTTACAGTTTTCGTTGTCAATTCGATTTTATGTACTTAAAATGCTTTTGAAAATTTGAAAAAAAATCAAATTTTAGTTTCTACACGAAATGAAATGTGTTTACTACACCTCGCTGATTTTCAACTGGAAAATGACTGAAAACCCGTTGGAAGTTTTGCTTATTTTAATTGTGCAACTAAACAACTAATATCCGTTTTGAGAATTTTTATTGACATTACCAGTTTGGCGTTACGGTCAAATGGCTATATACTCGAAATGCTCGGGTCATTTCTTTAATGTAGTTCACACGTATTTCAATTCGTCCTTGATTGCGATATATATATATGCAAATCAAAAGAAATAAAGCAGAATTTTTCGTGATAAGTGGTTTGAATGCCTGTACAATATACACATATACATATATGACATTCTATATCAGTCGTACCACCCTACTTTTCTAGAACAGTCTTAAGTTACAATAATTGTAACTCGTTTGAAATGAAAGTTATCAAGTCTACTTGTCAGATCCCAGTGGCATCTGTTGGATTTTCTACATGGCGTTGGACTGAACGTGACACGGGATAGAAAAGAAGTAAACCAAATTTAATTTAGAACTGTCAGGTTTGGTTAGATAATGTACGACTTTTTCCCTATAATTGTAATGTTGCTTACTGTGTCAACATTTTTAATTTAAAAAATTCAACTCAATTGTTCAAAAAATGTACAAATTCATCTCACCTCTTACGGAAATGTACACCAAAAAATATTCGGGGTCCGAAATGACACCCAAGTCGGTGACGGTTAAACGCTAAAAAAATTGGGGTTTACACCCAATTGGGAGTCATTTCGGACACCGAACATATTTTTTTCTGTGAGGGACGCGAGATTATAGAAACCTGATTTTTTATAAAATAGAGTGAACTGTAATGAGCATCAGGATCGTTGGTAAATTATCTAAAACACTGACCTGCAGTAATCGCGTGCCATAGCCGGAACAAAAGGAACGGCAAAGAACGCGGAAACAAAAACACTGCATTGTCCGAATGCAATTTTTCAATTTTGAATTCTGGAAACATTCTAGATTGTCTGCCACCGTTTGCAACTTGTTCCAGAATGCCTCCAACGAATTTAACTTTTTCTGCACTATATGTACAATAGGAAGTTCATCAGATGTATATTTTTGTCAAATAGTATAGATTATCTTACATTTATTACATTATCTTTATGGAAATGCTAGAATCTTATAAACGCAAAGTGATTATCTTACAAATTTGACTTAAGTCAGTCCTGTCCAACATTCTTTTTCAACATCGAAACCAGAAAAATTTCATTTTCTTCTTTCCTGATAATCACCGCTAGATCAAGTCCGCCATGTCGAGACTACCTAAAGTCTGCAACTCGGTAGTAAACATGTAAACAAGAGTATACACGATGAACTTTCATTCGAGGGTAGTTTCGACTTTTTTTTACATAAAATCTTATGTAAAGTTAAACAGGAAAAGGTATTCAATTTGTTCACTTAGTGTGACCAAACTAATAAATTATGTTTTTTTTTTTTTTATACCTATAACTATTTTTAATAATATTGTCTTATTTATATGCTTGTCAACTACATTTACCACATACATGTTTCTGATTGACAATTTTTTGTAAGATTTTATCTAAGTCTTCATTGTTATTTTTGGTCGCCGAATTAATTGGGCATGAAATTGGTACAATGTCAAAAGATTATACAATAACTTCTGTAATATTGATTTTAATTATATCTTCGAGTTCAAGATATGTCCGCATAGTTCAAAATAAATCTCAATTTTCAATTCAATCAGTTCGCTTATTCTTACTACTGACTCATGTATGATCCTGACTGACTGGAAATTCATGTATATATATACATATTATAATTGGAATATATAATTATTCTAGCAATAGACTGTTTATTATTCACGAACAAGGTTCACTTGATGCCGAAGTAAACGATTTCGGTAAGAACTGCGTAACTCTTAGGCAATGTTTAATTTCTGTATAAATTAAATTGCATTCAATACCAGCTATACACAACGTATACTCTTTACTGCTTAGGCCTTGCAGTTTTTAGTAAATGATATGGTAAAAACCGTACGATCATAAATTTATTTGTTAAAGCTGTTTGGCTCTTTTAATTAATAGCGCCGTTTATGCGAATTCTTCACTCAAGGTACACACACATATATATAGACGCGTGAAAGTGTATACATATATAGTTCCACGCCGCAGATCCCGTGCATGTGCATAAACGGGCTTCAAATGACTCACGGATCATCTACCGGTCTCGTAAATGAGAAGAGAAAATGGCTCATATTAAATTGTACATTGCACTAAGAAAATACTATAGTATAATGGGAAATGTATTCGAATTATGAATGAAATGAAAATATAATTTAAAAAATGCGAAAAATCGTCTACTTCCATTTATTATTCGTAATCGTTTTTTTAATTCTTGCACGCTGTATATATATGCACTTATTTAATGATTTTAACGTTTATTTCGTCGTTCTTTGGTAAACAGGGAGGAAGAAACAATATGTAATGTGTGCAAATGTAATACTTATTGTATCTCTATCAGGATGTTAGTATTACAAACAATAATATATAACGGTATATATAAGTAAAAGAAATCGGAATAAAACGAAAAAGGAAATATACACAAATATGCACATATATATAGTTAAAACGAACAAAATCGTCTTTTTTCATTGATCATATGAATGTGCACTCGCCGTATTTTTATTTTTTTTCCAACGCATGAACAATTATGAGGTACTTAGTACGCACCATTGATGTATACGGTCAGTAAAAATGCTCTTACTCGTTTGCATTTCCTCTATTTTCAAAAGTCAAGAGTCGCACGCAAAACTAAGTAGGTTTTACTCATATATTTAACAATAAAAATATTGTTGACAGCTGTACGATAAACATTTGAAGAATTAACGATAAATTTTAGACACATTTAATCACTCTCTCATCTATTGAGAGACATAATCAAAATTTGTTGTCATCAGTAGCGTAAATTCATTTTATTAATGTCATTCATTATAATCAGTATACAATCCACACTATATTTCCAAAATAGCACTACTAGATCCATTGTACGTCCGTTGCATCACCAGACAGGACTTTCGGTGAGTCCTTTGGATGTCCGTTCAAGTCACATTTACTAATATTGAACAAGTGTAGATCCAGTTGTCTGCACTGACGAGGATGTTCCTTGGATCTCCGTCGTACTATGTGCAATATACGTATAGAGTGGATGAACAATTGACGTCCAATGAATGTATTACGGACTTAAATTATACAACTGATGAATTATGGAGATAGAATGGACGATTTATGGACATGTAATAAAAGAATTACGATCAAAATAGTTGTGGACGTGAAATGGAGATCTGAAATATATATATATATGTTATTCACCACAGTTACATCAAATTTTGTAGACAAGCATCAATCTAAAAAATGCAATAGAACCATTGATTTATTATTGTTTTGTTTACTCTGTTGAGGGGTTTTCGCATGTATTCGAGGCCAGGAAAGTGATATGGAATGATTAAAATCTTCCGTTACACTCGTTTCCTTCGCATTTTAAACGCTCTACAAGTCCGGGAATATTTTATCTCACTAACTGAGTAATCTACTATTATCAGTTTAAATTACACGAATGCATGTTAATATGTCTTAATACAATCGAATTTGTAAGTACAAATGAAATACAGGATGAGAAAAAATTATGGAAACCCCTGAATAACTTTAGGAAAACTTTTTTCTTTAAAATCTGAATCACGTCAAACGATTTAAAAAAAAGATATCTTTGTTGGGTGGTTTAAACCCTAAACCCCAAGAGGGTGCATGTGGTATACCACATTTTTATATATAAAAAAAGCTTAAATAACAACAGGGGTCGAGTGGGTGCTCATGTGAAAGGGATTTATTTGAGACGAATTTAAAACACTACCTCTAGAGGGCTCTTTTTTTAGTAAGAAGAATCATTTTGATTGTTGGTATTGGTGATTTTTATCAATGTTATCTGCCCAATGATGAATCGAAATACGCTATCGTCACACGATGTATAACCCAACGTTGGGTTCATCGGTTTTTAGATATAAA
>JAPYZR010008366.1:0-10409 GCA_030522945.1 Trichopria nigra | reverse complement strand
GAATCATTTACCTAAGAAACATTATACGAAAAATATAAAACTGAAATAAATTTTGTAAATTATTATAATATTAACATTTATTTTATACGTATTCTGTACGGTGGGCGTAAAGTGTAACATTACTATTTTTCGTTATAGTAGGAATAAAAACGCCCCTTATTACTTTGAAGAGGATTGGGAGCAGCATGGTATAGTACGATTAGGAGGCGGTTTGTGAGCTGGTTTCACTGCATGCGTACGCCTAGTGGCCGTAAAATTCAAATTTACGCCCGCAAAGGTGGGCGTAAAAGCGTACTTTACTACGCCTATACTACCATGACGAAAACATTTTTTCCGCGATACCTTGACATCCCTAATAACTGTGGTGATTTTAACCCCTATTTACATACTTCCGCATATACATGATGGGAAAAAGTTCCGGAACGGTCAAATAACTCAGCGACATTGCATTTTTTGGAAAAATGTTATATACGAGAGTTTTATGATTTTTTCCTATCTATCTAATGGTGATATTAATTTTGACCTTGACTATTATTTTGAAGGTCTTTTCAAGGTCAGAGTGATTTTTTTAAATGGGAACCCCTATTTTCGAATAGGTGTGCAGTAAGAATATGCCGTATATATATATATTGAAGTCGCCATTTTGAATTTTAAAATAATATGAACTTAATTAATATTTGTCATATTAAAATATGTGTATAATTTGTACCCGAACTGAACAAAACGTGTCTGCAACGTTTCCGAAACATTTCACAAATGTTGCAATAATATAAGCATGCATTTTTAAGTCGAAATTTGAAATTAGATTATTGCTATTTACTATACGCAAACACGCGAGACAGTACATTTTAGTCTTTGATCCAATTTTTTAATATAATATCACGTAGTCCCTATCGGCCCGGTCCACTCGTTTTTAAAGTCGATTAATTTAGGGCCAATCAACCGAATATTGACGATTGAGATTGAATTTACTAAAATTGACATACAATCGACCGCAGCAATATTTTAGGTCGATTCACGATCGACTTTTACAAACTTGACCGATTATCGACCCAGTTAATATGATAAGTAACGTTCGGTTAACTTTTGGTGAACTTATTATTATATTATATAGTAAAAGTAGACCAAAAATCGACAAACAATAGCTCGGGCTAACGTACGGTCGGCTGTTTTAATAAGTTTGCTAATTTTTTTCGTAACGAATCATAATTCTTGTAGTATGATAATATATTATATATATATATAATAATATACTATATTATATAAATACATATTATATAATAAATGTTATATACATTCATGAAATCAGAAAAAATGAACTATAAAGAAGTCGACGTTTAATAAGAAATCTTATAATGAGTACTCTTTTTGTAGTCATTTTGTCGAACTTTTTACTATAGGCGCAACTTTGAAAGCTTCTTCCAGAAGTTACCCAAATTTGAACTCGCGGGTCGCGAACATTTTGCTATATATATATACATATGTGCGTGCATATACAGGATCAGGAAGTATCGAAAAAACACGGGGTCTTCTGAATGGAAAACTATCCACTTTATACTATATACGCATATATGAATTAATAATATATGTAATTTCCATTTGTAATTGCAATGTATACAACTTCAACTAATTTTGTCCTATAAAAACAAAATGTTTTAATCCATACTTTTATCGAAATTTATGCTGCGTAGCAAGACTAGGTTAGGAAATAAAATATTATGTATACCTATATATATGTATACGGTTCCGTGCGTATGTCGAAGCCGCCCTGTTCTTATAGGTATATATATATATATATACGCGAAAACGTAGTATGTAAACACATATGCCTCCCCTCCTGTTTACTTATATCTGAGATACCAATTTGTCAGTTTCACCAGCGAGTTCCACTCCAACAATCCGCGATTATCACGTATACATGTTACTTTTTAAATTGTTCTGCCAGATCTCGAAATCGAGATCAGTCCCTCTTCTGAGTCGATAAACGAAACACCTACTACAGTAAAAGTGTCTAGGTACATACTATATTTAACTTTTATTCCAGATTTCGGGTTTCAAACGGTATGTGAAATTTATTATTGAAAATTCAATAACAGAATCGTCCAAATTAATATAAAAAATCAGTTGATTTTAAAAGAAAGAGGGATTTTTTGAAATTTCAATTCTAAAATATGTGTATATATATTGTATAGATACAGGTGTTAAAGGATTTCATCTTTATTTTCAGCATTAAATTATTAGATCAACATGACCAGCAAATTTAGCAATGTCAAAGTAGGACCTCCGATTGAAGTTTTTGCCCTTGTCAAGGCATTTCAAGACGATCCTTATGAAAAGAAAGTCAGTCTTGCGATAGGAGGTAATGCAAAACACTGGAAAAATCTGGAGGAGATTAGTTTTTCTTTTTCTTTACTTAAATATTTTATTATGTTTATCAAATTCATTTTTGAAGTGCATTAAGACTTAAAATATTATAAATTGTATTTTATCTACTCATTACTAATTTTATTTATTTTTTTTTTTATTTATACTCCATTTTATGATCTTAGATAAATCTGAACTTGAATGACCTTCATTTAAATTATGCAACACACTTCATGTATACATATACGATAATGAATTAGATCTTTTTGACCTATCATAGAAGAACTTGTTAACATTGAGAAGTGAAATAAACAATCTATGTTTTTCTTTATTCTTTATACAGCTTACAGAACAGATGAAGGAACTCCATGGGTGTTGCCAATAGTACGTAAAGTAGAAGAGTCTCTCGCTGCAGATACACTGCAAAATCATGAATATCTTCCAATTCTTGGTTTGCTTGAATTTCGCGCGGCAGCTACAGCAATGCTTTTAGGAAGTGACTCGCCAGCCATTCTCCAGGAACGAGCTATCGGAATTCAGTCCCTATCCGGTACTGGAGCACTGCGACTTGCAGCCGAATTCCTCAATCGCATTTGTCAGTGCAAAACATTCTATTGTAGCGAACCAACTTGGGGTAAAAATACATTTCATTATTAACTGACTTATCTCCTACAGATTTTATAAAACAAATTGCAGTCAATTGATAAAGATGAAAGTAATAGACTTTTCTACTTTAGTATTTTATTTGTATTTATATTATTAAATAGTCATTTTTATTTCAGTTCAATGTTTAAACATATGATTTAACTTGAACATTTTCAATGAGATTTCACAATCCAGTGTAGAAAGTAGAGTTTATTAAAAATGATTCATGGGAAAGATAATTCTTATCTCTTGCATTGTGCTATAAAAGATTGAAGTGTCAATTACCCACGTAAAGTTATTTTTCAAACTTATATATCATTAAAGGAAGATAATAAATTTGATCTGCTTTAAACTGTTACAAAATAAACTAATAAGAATTTGAAATTTACTTTTAAAATAAACAGTTAAATACATTTGCAATTTTCATTATTAAAAATGTATTGTTCAAAATTCTTTAACGTAATTTGCCATTTAATACAATAATTTAAAAATATTTAGTATGTAAATACTATAAATACTTTTTACTTTCAGAAAATCACAAGTTGATCTTTTTCAACAGTGGTTTTACACATTGTCGTACGTACCGCTATTGGCATGCAGAGACTCGAGGAATTGACTTTAATGGTATGCTGGAAGATTTGAATGATGCGCCTGAGAATTCTGTTGTCATTTTGCACGCATGTGCTCACAATCCAACTGGTTGTGATCCAACCATTGAACAATGGAATAAAATAGCCGATGTTATAGAAAAGAAGAAAATATTTCCAATCTTTGACAGTGCTTACCAGGTACATATGAGAATAAGTAGAAATCACCATTTAATACTTGTTCAATCTAACGCTCATCAATATATAAAGAAAAAACAAGTGAAAAAAAAATAAAATGAATATTATTCAAAAATAATTAGGCTCTAAAAATGTCATGACGTTACATCTTAAAAATGTATTAAATCGACAAAATAAACACAGGGTTTTGCAAGTGGAGACTTGGACAATGATGCTTTTGCAGTAAGACTTTTTGCATCGCGTGATATGGAGTTTATGTGCACGCAAAGTTTTGCTAAGAATTTTGGTTTGTACAACGAACGTGTGGGTAACCTGACAATCGTCTTGAACTCTGCAGAACATGTCGTACAGGTTTTAACACAGTTAACTTTGCTCGTAAGAGGAATGTACAGCAGTCCACCAAATCATGGAGCTCGCATTGTGGCAACTGTGCTGAGAAATCCTGATTATTTTGAACAATGGTATGCCATTTTCAGAAATAAATCATTTGTTTTTATATGCATTTCAATTTATTTAATTGATTTGTTTATTAAATTGTTAATTGTAGGAAAGAACATATTCGCACCATGTCAAACAGAATAAAGCAGATGCGAACCGGACTTTATGAAAGATTGCAGAGACTAGGAACACCAGGAACGTGGGAGCACATTGTCACACAGATTGGAATGTTTTCTTACACTGGATTAACAGGTATGTTTATGTAAATTTAGGATAAGATATATTCGTGTACAAGTATTATATACATACTCTCATTGCTCTTTCACACTTCAATTCCTGTACATAGTCATTTACTTCTTCTGTACAGTATATATACATATAATCTAATCAAGTAATTATAACGTTTTTTTTTCGGTTATAGTATAAAATATACAGAATTTAATGATTTCTTAATATTTATATAAAATTAACGTTTTCACATACAGAGAGGCAAGTGGAATACTTACGGGACCAATATCATGTGTACATGCTCCGTAGTGGACGTATCAGTATGTGCGGACTAACCGAAAATAATTTAGATTACGTAGCAGAAGCTATCCATGATGCTGTAACTAGGTTTCCCGAAGGTGTGCTGCAATGAATTAACTTTATTTCTATAATTCATTCCTTATAATGTTACACTTATGAGGTCAGATTTCGACAAATGCAATAAATCTTATATTCACTATTTTGAAAGCACTGGAACATTTTTAAAATGGAGTATTGGATTGATGTCAATATCAAAATTTCATAAACTAAAAATTTCCACAGTACTTGTGTTGCTATTTCATTAAAAATTGTTATAATGTAATTCATTTTATCTTAATGTCGTTCCGCATTAGACAATTTCAAATGTCTACTTCCGAATCTTAAAGATACAACCTAGCATATCTTGAAAAGCTTTCTTGCTTAATATAAAAGTCGACTCTCTAAGTTTTAGCTGTCTTAACTGAGTTTCAGCAAGACATCTATAAATATTTTTTTCAAATACAGGATTGTTACTTGCATTTGTCGTTATCCACCTTGTGCAACCTGATTCGTAGTAGAGTCATGGTGTAACATTATTTCAAACAGTACTACTGGATTTGTGGTATCAACTCGGTAGAACCGATGTATTTATGTACAGAGCAATATGACATTTTCGATTAGCAGAATAAAATTTACTGTTTAACGTTGAGATGTTACAAGTAAAGTAATAAATGTTACTTTAGTGGAAATAAATATTCACTCAAGTTCTAATACATTGCCTATATTTAATTTTCTCTTTTAGTAATTATTGATACTCATGTACATGTTAATTGGGTTGCAATAATTATCTAATAATTATATATAACAGCTATTTACAGAGAAATGATCAAATGATGGTTCGATCATAAAGCCCATTTAGAGACTTTCTTCTTAAAGGTCTCTGTACCGTCTGATTCTACAGCAGAATAGTACCCCATTGATTTGTATTTGGATCGCATGTAAAAAATATAACCTATGCATCCTGTAATGGCAACTGCTCCAACAGCCATTATTACAGCATTCTGAAACAAGCAAGAACGTGTCACTTTGAGAGAATTCTTTCTTATCAATATTGTATATTGTAGAGTGAATTTTTAATTTTGAGTAAATGCAAGGACCTATATTAAGTTAATGACTTACGTAAGAAGATCAAGGTAGCGTTTAAAAAATAATTTTAAAAATACTAACTTTACAAATTCAAATATTTCTATATATGGATGGGTAGAAACGAAGAATACTTACAGGTTTTGTATATAACTCAAAATTGACTGTTCGAAACAGAAGAGTACTTCGAAGGGATCGGATACCAGCACCAGGATCTGTTTTGGCATCCTTCGACATTGTAGTTCATATATATGCTGAATAATAAATATCAATCATTACATTTTACTTTATAGCAATATTACGGTTATAGTCTCCTAAATAATTTGATTTTTGCATATGAAAGTTACAATGTTTTCGTTTAAGTATTGAAGTAATTTTAAAAAAATAATAAACAGTTTAATAACATATCAAATATGAAGCATAGACCTATGTTTCTAAAATGTAAATACGCCAAGTACGATATTTACGATACACCTACACTATAGATGCCATTGCTCCAATTCTTATACTTGTGTATATATACATATATATATAGGGATAACGAAAAGCTAATTTGCTCTACTTGCGAGACATGTTAATTTAATCATACAGTCTATTACTGTTAATCCTTGTATATAAATAAATGTAGAAATAATTATACATTTAATATATAAATGTACTTTACTATTGTCACTTAAGCGATGATTTAAAAATGTTAAATAAACTATTTTTATTTGAATCACTTGCAGTTACAAATATTGCATGTTTTTAATGAGTGCGGCGAAGTATAGCTAGTTTGTTTCATAATGCCTGATATGATTTCCAAAGAAGATTGACTGCAACATAATGTAAAGATTATAATGTATTTTATAAAACGTAAACTGAAGGACACTGATTTTATCATGAAGGATTTTGAACACATTTAAAAAACATAAGAATAACTCGATAACTGACTCACAACAAGTCATTCAACAATTAATTTAAACAAAACTGTATCCATGCCATTTTTTCAACGCATGTAGATAGTATTCCAAATAATTTTCTAATAATTTGAGATGAAATACAATATCATAATGAATATAATTAATATTCGTTAATATTCTTTAATATGGTTAATAAAGATGTAAAATGTAAATGAAATTCAAGGTAATATGTGTTATTTCACTTTAATAAATAAAATATTTATAAATATGATTTTCTTTTACATTGTGAAAGAATTAAAAATGTAAACATTGCATTACAGATTATAATTTTTATAATTACTATAATTACTTTACTATACTATAGTTATTCATTAAACTTATTCGAAAATAATAGTATCTACGTAATTTCATTTTGTAGATTGTAGAACTTTCTATTCAACATAATTTAAAGTATTTAAACTGAAACAACTTCCTTAACTGCATTAAAGAAAATGACACATCATTAAATTTGAAATGGTATAATGCAAGAAATAATTATGAAAATAAGCTAATATTTTAGTCGTGTCATAAATCACAATGAATTTTCCTTAGTAAATATTATCAGACTAAATTATTTGTCTTCTCAAATAACTAAATTCTTGTATATTTTATGTATATATGATCGACTGAAACATGAAATTAGCATAAGATGATTTTGCTTCTTTATGTTTTTGTTTTGCTAGGTTTTGTGTGTCAACGAAATTTTGAGATTATTTGATTCAAGAAACTGTGAATTAACTGCCTGTGCTTAAGCATTGAACTGTTGCATTTCAATGATGAATTGTATGTGCTCTTAAATGGTTCAATAATGAAATTCGTTATATCAACAAAACTTTATTGCTTTACGTAACAATAATTAGTGTGATCAAAATTGTCGCAGAAACTATAACGCTTGAATTCACAAGAATTTTTTCAGCACAATTTCTACAAATGCACAGGGTAAAATAATAGCCATAAGAAAAGAAAAAGTCGTGAGACCACCTCATTTCTGCTGACAGTCTCAACAATGCTACGTATTTACAAATGACAAACAATAACAATTCACCTGTCAAATTCAATTGTTCGGTGATTTCGATGACAGAAAAAAAAAAATTGTATCTTTCAAAAAACGGTGCAATTTAAACGAACTTTTAAATTTTAAAGTGTACTCGCAAATTCATTCAAACTGACAGTAAATAATGTATAAAATATACATACTAAAGTTTGAGGTTAAATTGTGTAAAGTGTCGTGCATAAAAGTGCATAAAAGAGGCAGCAGTGGTCCAGTGTGTCTCTCCTCTTCCCTGCTGATCCTGATGTAACCGGTATGTAACTATACATATATATATATAGTTTGACTTTTAAAAAAATTTGTACGTGCTTATACATACATATATGTACACATTGTTTGTGTTTTGTATACATATGTAGAAATCATATGTTTTTACACACATATATGCGCTCCCCCATAATTACCCAACATGCCACATTAGAAATCCCGCCATTTCTTCAAATTTGAAATTTCAAAATATCCTTTCGTGCATGTACGATCTTGACCTTCCGAATTGCACACGAAGACTCACGACATTGCAAACTCGTGGCGTGCAAATATAATTCCGTCTTTGGTCTTTTGGCTACATCTTCGAGAAGATGTTCCAATAAAGTTTCCGCGAGGCCGGCAATCCGAAGATAAGTTACCGACCTCTATATACTGAGATATTGGATGTCGCAATACATACATACTCGCCGTTTTTCGCATGTGACTTTTTAAAAGGTCACACGAGGGCCTCAAGGATCACGAGGACACGAGGGATGCCGTGACATCCAGCAACGGCTGCGGCGGTATTGTGATGTAATATACGCGGTTACTGTGATGTAATATAGCCAAGAACTCACCAGATCGCTCGAGGAAGCACAGACGGATGCTAGCCTACGGTCTCTCCTGCAATAATGGCTTCGGATTCGCGAGATTACGCCTGGAATCAAGGTAAGGGTTTTTCCTCGCACCCTTCGGATGACGATGTGATTCGCTTATTGGCTTTTCGACCCTGCAATATAATTATTGGAAAGCGTCATCGCCAAGGCTCAATTTACGGCTTTGCATCATTTGAATTCTTTATTGGAACATCCTTGACTCCGTTTCGCGAATCGGTGCTTTTCTAAACATTCTACTTCGATGTGTAAAGTTTAAATGTTTACAGGTGGAGTTGACAAAAAAAATAATCCATTACTCAAGGTTGTCATCGAGCGGCCTTTGTATAAAGAGGAGGACCTGCGACAGTTATTCCAATACGAGAAGCCAGAAATATCTGGTAAGCACTTATAAGAATTTGTTAAATTCCGGAGTATGAGATTATTACATACTTCGTAATTATAAATTCTGTAGTCTTCATATCTTTAATCTGACAATACCCTAAATTGTTTTACAGTGATACAAAACATTGAGACCTGTATTAAGCCAAAGAGCTGCAAGTCATGTGCAGCAAAAATGGTGCCAGCTTCCCGCTGGCTCAGGAAATACGACTGGCGACGCAACTTCATGTCGGATGTCACCTCTGGCCTAACTGTGGCTATTATGCACATTCCTCAGGGCATGGCGTACGCATTATTGGCGAACGTGCCTCCAGTTGTTGGCATATACATGGCATTTTTTCCAGTACTTATTTACTTCTTTCTCGGTACCTCAAGACACATTTCCATGGGTAAAATTTAAAGAAATACTGTTAATAATAAATATAAAATGTCAGTGAAACTAAAATTTTTACAATTTATTTTAATGAACTTCAGGAACATTTGCTGTAGTATGCCTTATGACAGGGAGAATTGTTAATACTTACTCGTACGGGTCAAATATACCAAATGATTCAGTCCTAGACAGTGCCAATTCATCTGGACTTTATTCCCCGATGCAAGTCGCCGTCACAGTCACTTTTACAGTTGGAATTATTCAGGTGATTTTGAAAAAACTAATGTATATCAGTTTACCTGCACTTTTTATCCGCATTTAGTTATTATCTACTTTTAGTTATTATCTAGAACAAAGTATTTATCTATTATGTACACTTTTTGTTTCCATTCAATTACTTACATAGAACTTATATAATAAACACGTTATTGTTCTTGCACAAGGAAATACTTTTAAAATAGCTCATACTTGTTTATGTGGCAAATAATTGCTTTACAATTTCCTTGTGCTCAGATAAATGTTCTGATTTACTACAATCGATCAAGTTGGCAAAAAAGCAGCTTCATTTTGTCGTTAAGAATGTGTATATAATATTTCTAGATGATTAAATTATTTATATGGATTTAAAACACGATTACAAATGTAAAAAAGCGTAAAAATTGTAACTTATTTGAAAGCAGTGCAAGATAGAGCAAAATTGCACATTTTTAACCATTTTTTAATAACATATAAATAATTCAACCATCTGAAAATGTCAACCATCTGAAAATGTTACATACACTTTCTTTGATAAATTCAAGCATGAGCAAAACAAAAACAATATTTTATTCAATCCCATTGATTTTTAATTACGATTTACATCCAAAGTATACTTTTAGTGTAGCCTGTGCATTGTCTTCGGGCATATTCTGCTATTTTATA
>JAPYZR010008360.1:0-11742 GCA_030522945.1 Trichopria nigra | reverse complement strand
ATCGCTGAAATTGGTTCAAAATTAAACGAGAATTATCCGAAATAAATTATTTTTGGTACTGGTAAGAGAAAATAATTTATTTCGGATAATTCTCGTTTAGTTTTGAACCAATTTCATCGATGTTTTTTTAAGGATTGTATATGTTATGTAGAATCACCCTTCCAAAGCCCAAATTTAGAACCACCTTAAGGGGGTTGAAAAGTAGAACAGTTATACCGGCCGAGATTTTCAACAATAAAAATATAAATAAAAAGTGATTTAAACTTTTTTTTCAAAATTTGGACTCTCGAAGGGTGATTCTACATAATGTATACACAATCACTAAAAATATTCCAGCGAAAATCATTAAAAATTAAATGTGAACTTTTGGAAACAAATTATTTTTAAGGCAAGTAGGAAAAAATAATTTCTTTCCAAAAATATTCACCGGATATGTCATAATATTTAATGGAATTTTGTCGAGGAACTGTATATGTCATGTAAAACCTCCCTTCCAAAGCAAATCTTTTATCATTTACATTTTTCGTATTTCGAGGTTTTGTCGGTAACTATTCTACTTTAGACCCCCCACCTTATCTCTCGAATGTAGAAAAGGAACGCTCTGCAATTACCAGAATTGAAAAATATCCAACCAACAAGCAAAGTTGTACGTAAAAATAGAAAGACTCGAAATTGATCGGAAAATGTAAAAAGTGTTGATGCAATCGTATTGTTTCACTCCGAAATTTCGTTACCGCGAAAAACTCGTTTAAACATCAATTACACATTCCATTTTTTTGTAACAAACGAGTACATACTTATTCGCGTTGTCGAATTCATCAATTTTTCGCTCCGACAGAACTGACCCCGAATGAATATTACATATAGTACATATATACCCAGAATACCGGTTTTGTAATCAATCGACGTTTTACCTTTTCCCGGTTCTCCACTCCCCACGTTAGAGCCGCCATTTTGTTTCCGCTAATTTTCAAAATCATAACCGTCGAAAGATTTTTCCGGAACGAAAAGTTCGAAACTACTACAATATAGATACACGCGATCGTTGAATGCGTGTACGTTTGTTCGAACGTGTCGTTTTCGCCCAATTCTCGTTATAAAAAGCGAGTTTTCTTTTAAATGCGAAGATTCGGAGCCAAACACAAAAAAAAAAGAAGAAAATTTCCAATTCCTCTCGACGAACTGTCGAACCCTATCGATCTATCGATGCTGGAAGAAACGCAAACAAATAACAGACGTTTTATGGAAAATAAAAATCCAATTACAATATGATGGGGTTTCGTCTCTTTTGCGGGCGCTGAAAAATTTATAGCTGAATATATGCACTTATACCCGGTGCGCGATGTGCGCTCATTAGGCAGAGTTAAGTGGTGCATATAGGATAGGTACATTTGCGATTCGCGAGAAATCGATCGCGAAACGCAAAGGCCAAGAAATTACATGTACATACGTATATATCGTATGACGATTCCATTTTTGCACTACTCACCGTTATAAAAGGCAACTGAAACACATACGGTTTTGCTGCTGCACGTACATACGTGATAAAACTACCGTCGAGGCAAATAATACGGCCGACGACAAACAATCGAAACGCAACATTCCCTCCGTATTTAACCAGGCATTAAAAGAAGCAGTAAAGATTATGCAACGAGATTACGCAAAATGTTCGCTCGCCGCTCGATATTTGGATTTTTCACGGGAACCCTAGAAAAGTGCAGGGAAGAAGAAGGCGAAATTCTACCTACGGGAGATTTGGTGGTTAGGAATACATCGTGCGGAAATATAACCTTTCGCTCGTCTATGCAGACGAGTGCGAAAGGCCGAAACCGGCGGCCGGTCTTGCCTCTCTCCTTTTTTTTTTTTTCTTTCCCTTCTTAATTTGTAATATGACCGAGTATTTGTGCCGTAGTTTTCTTTAATTTACCTCTCAATTTGTTTACAGAGGCTTGCCAGCAGCCAACATGCCTCGCGTGAGGAGGCAGGTGATACTGGAAGATCTTCCCAGGCCAGTCACACCTGACATGTTAGAGTCAAAATTAGGTAAGAAATCCTTTTAAACGGGGAAACGGGGCTGGGGATACGTTCATACTGCTGAGAAATGGAAAATCTTATTCCCAACACTCGACAATATCTGAATCGCTGTAGGTATTGATTTCCTCGTATTCAAGGATAATTCCTCAAACAAGTTCTTTAAAAAGTAACTTATATTTTATCGCATTAAATTTTTTAAATCAATTTCCAATTGATATATTGAATGAATAGCATTTTCAATGATAGACGTAATGTTGTTTCTACTGCAAAATATTTTTTGCAATTGTATAAATTTTTTGTATGCAATAGAAAATAAATCGATTTTAAAAGTTGACCAATGAAGCAATTGTATTCTTTTGTTATTTATTTCAAATTAGGTATAATTAATTAAAATGTAAAGTTTATTCTGTTTTCCTTTAAATTCTTACCTTTCTCTTTAAAAAATTCTAGTAAAAAGTGAATTCATTGAGGATGGATCACTGGATGAAGTCCAAGCCCAAAAAATTGCAGAGGAGACTCCGAGTCCGCACCTCCAAGATCATCAGTATGGACAGACTCCTTGTTATCAAGTACCACGAAGGCCTACCCAACCACATCCTCGTACTGATGTAATAAACTAATAGATTTTTGATAAAATTCTTCATTGACGAATCGATAAAAAATAATGTATCAATTGTGTCTTAGACGTCAGTACAAGCAGTAAAAAGAAGACTAAATTTGGAAGTGGGCCCCAGTCAAACAGCCTTCAAAGCTCCTCGAGGCAAGCGCAGAAGGTCTGGTTCAAATTCCGTGGTGGGTCACACTCCTACAAAAAGTAAGTGGCAATCGGAAATTGTGTAGATATTTGTCAAGTTACGTGCAAATTTTTCATACATTAATTTTTTCCATTGAAGACAAGACTGTGGAAAGGACACGCTACGATACGTCCTTGAGTTTACTTACCAAAAAGTTTATTAACCTAGTGGAGAGCAGTAACGACGGCGTTGTGGACTTAAATGTGGCTTCAGAGAAGCTGGAAGTTCAGAAACGTAGAATTTACGATATCACTAATGTATTAGAAGGAATAGGCATACTTGAAAAGAAAAGTAAAAATAATATTCAATGGAAGTGAGTGAGATTGAAGCAAATTAATCAAAATGTTAACAAAGACGTTTATATTTATTTCTAACAATTGTGGTATACTGTTTTATTTTTTGCATAGGGGTGGACAGCTACCAGGTAATCAAGGTGATATTCTCGATCTACGGAGAGAAGTAATGGACTTGGAAGCGAAGGAAAATGCCCTGGACCGTTTGCTCTATAATGCTGAAAAGGATTTGAATGAGTTCTGTAGTGACAGGACATACACTTATATAACGTACCATGATTTACGAACCGTTGCAGCGTACAAAGACCAGTCAATTATGGTCGTCAAAGCACCTCCCGAAGCTACTTTACACGTTCCGCAACCAATCAACAATCAAGGTCAACCTAAGGTTTGTAGAAAATTAGTTTTATTTTGTCATATGTAATTTAACTACCTAAAGAGTATAAATAAAATATTTACATTGATTCGTATTTTAAAGAATGTTTAGACCTATGTTTAAGCTACATTTATCTTTAAATGTTTAAAATCTAACCGAGGCTTTCTTTTAAAGCTTCAAATACACATGAGGTCTTCGCACGGTGAAATTGAAGTGTTCCTATGTCCGGACGATCCTGTAGTCAAAGTGCCTCCGACGCCAGGATACACGGCGATGCAATATTGGCCTGCACCTAAACCCGTCATCACTGTACCTTCCATACCGCTAGAGCACAATATCGACGTTAAAGTTGAGCCCTCATCTTCTATAGAGAACTGCAAGCAGGTCGAACAGACAGTCTTGTCAGCATTGACCACAGCAGGAATGAGGGATGCTCTGCTCTGTGAGTCTGATGATTTTGGTTTGATGGGCGGAGGCAGACTTCAATTACAAACAGAGGACCAGCACATGACATCAGGTAGGAATGGCTACAAATGCACCAGGCTGTGCAATGTTTGAATTCCCATAAATATTTGATTTAATATAAATCAAAGCTGTAAATCAGATCTGCAAACAGTGATTTAATGAAGCATGTTTAATTTTGTTTATTTTTATTCTCATTTATCTTGAGAATTTTTACGCTACGCTTATAATTCTATATTATTCTTTATATTTTTTAAAAAAATATTTTTGTATTAAAGCATGTGTTACTTCCAAAACTTGCGTTCTGCTTGCGTGTTGAATTGAAGGTCAAAGTACGAAGCCGGTGTTTGAAAGATTTGCTTTAATCTAGTGATGCTATGTACGCTTACCTTTTTCTACTGATTTAATTATGTAGTATTTTCTTATTGTTTGAAATAAAATTGTTTTGAAAATAATACAAATTCATTAATGGTACAATCAAGGATGTAAGTACCAATGGTATATAACATTATTTTTGTTTATTTATTTACCTAATCAAAATTTTGTTTATATATATATATATATTCCGATGTCACTTACGTTCAGTTTAATAAGTAACGATTATATTGTCCATCTGCAAAAGCAAAAGTATTTAGATTGTGTCAAAACGGTGGGTCGAGTCGTCACTTTTCATTCATTCTTCACTTCCCCGCGATTATTCGATGAAATGCAAAAGCAATTTAAATCACTTCTGTATCATTTCATAAGATTTTTCACTTCCCTGCAACTAATAACTAGATCTACAATTCCTAGTAAAATTATTTTTTTCTGGCATGTTCACGCGTTAAACTTTGAATATTCTGGTCTACTTTTTGCGAAATGGATGGTAACCATTCCCTGATGGAGCTCTGACTGTGACTTGTGTTGTAATATATTAAAAGTCACATCACAGGCAGAGTTCTAGTTAGGTAAAGGTTTAAAACAACGATGCTCATTTCCACTAAAGGTACGTTTCGAAACTATTGCTTACTAACTTTCTTTTGACTTTTCTCACGGGGAGTACTCGACAACAATCCGACAATCAAAAGTGTAACAGATCTGGCTCTTTAAAGATGTCTTTTCTAATTTTTTTGTAATATTCATAGTCGCTAGCTCTTACAAATTTTTGTTTAATTTTTTACAATAATACAGATACCCGTTAAGAACCTGGTAGTTTGATCGAAATGATGAAATATAGAAACGTCCGCAGTTTCGAGCTTTGTTTTTCGAAGATTATAATTCTTTATCAAGTTGGTTTGATTTTACAATTACTGACATCTAAGGAATAAGGAATAACTTTTAAATGTTTTTCTTCATAAGGGTATCTTAAATTTAAATAAAGGATATGAAATATTATAGTTTTAATTTTTGATATTTCATTAAATGTTTTAACGAGAAAAATGATCGAGTACTATGCAAATTAATTTACAAATAATGCAATAATTGTTTACATTAGTTGCAAACAAGTGATTAAAACGAAATGTTTTTCTCTTTCTTTTCAGATTTGAGTATTCTCGATTTTGGCGAGTCGCTGCTCACACTGGAGCCACCACTTTCGGAGAACGACTACTCATTCTCGTTAGGTACAGAGGAAGGTGTATCGGATCTCTTCGATTTCAAATTCTAGACAAACTCATCGATATTACAAAGACAGTAGAGTTTTTTTATTAACCCGAGTTCGTCTCCATGGAGGTTCACTTCAGTCTACCTCGAGATGTAGCATTGTACTTAGAGAACGTTTGCTTCGCTTGCATGCTTCGACTCGAGAGTCGCTGGGCAGCATTGACTCCCTCTCACGCAGTTTCGTCGTTACGCGAAGAGTTGACAACCGCGTGAAGCAGCATCGGAAAGTAAGACATATCACGTGATTGCAAAACGATGTTTTGGAGCACCTCCTGAGTGAAGAACAGCGCGATATCGACGTCGCATTCGGGACGAACTGTGAAGCCAACGAAAGCGCGGCGAACGGCGCTTTTAGGCTTTTCCTTTTGCGTGCAATCTATTTTTAGATTTGTGTATATAAATTTGATCGAAACGTCCTTCGGCTAGACGAAGGGAGAAAGTGTCGGTACATGTCATTGTACGGAGCAAGGACTGGCTGGACCTCAAGTTACGAATCGTAAGGCAGATTGCGTTCGCAAAGCTTTCCGGATCGCCGGCTCTAACGTATCGTTCTTGTGAAACCTTAGATTCACACCAGGGATAAACGATGACCAAAATCGTGCGATCCGGGTCCGAACATTGTACGTTGCCTTGTCGATGGCCTCGAAGCATTGCTCGATGACTGGTCTCGGTTACCACCACATTTCGTTAATCGTTCAAATCTTTCTCTCCTCTTTACCTCCTACCTCTCCACTTAACTATCCTTCTTTGTCATATTCTCATAAAATATTTATGCGAACATTTAAGGAAACGGCCAATTGTGCCATCGATAGATTTCTTTGTATCGTCACTATTCGTGAAAAGTTTGTTGTTTCGTACCTTACCCACCGTCTCGTGTCTTTCTGCCTTCGGCGAAGAGGCGCGCTGATGAACCTTTTCACCTGTACACCAATCGAATCGTCACTCCATCGCGAGGACGAATCGCTGCTCATCGTGAAATTCGGAGACGAACTCAAGTGTCGTACAAGCAACGGAGGAGAAAAATACAAAAAACCATAGGCTGTATCGTCTCGTGTAAACGTATATTTAATACCATTGTAATGATTGTCTTAAGAATTATTCAGGACACAGTATCTGTCTGGACCTGATTAAGGGGTTTCTGCAGGGAAAATTCGTGATTCGAATCGAATTTGTATCGAAGCGCCAGGCCAGTGTAATTTTACATTGCATCATGGGTCATTTTTCCTAGAAGCCCCTTAAGGATGTACTCTAATGTACAATTTAGTGTACGTCCAAAGCCATAGTGCCTACATACGTTCACACTCTTCTGCAATTGTAAATACTTTATATACTTACGTATGTATAATTGTAAGGACTCAACAGTACCAACGGATAAGAAATGCGAGCTACTGTACAACCAGTACGCTTGTCATAAAAAAATGTATCAAACGATTGATTATTTTTAATTCTCATTATTAATATTAATATTATTATTATTAAACTATTCAATGCGAGAATGTTAGTTTACGTAGTTACTCATAATGCCTGTCTGTTCTGAGAAAGAGTTTTGTAAATTTGGTGCAAAATAACCTGATTCTCCATCGTCGAGAACAAATTGTCGAAGATAATGTGAAATTCCAGGAATGGAGTAAATATAATAGGAAAGTGAATCTTTCGCCATTTGATTTTTTTTTCTTCGCCGTTTTCATTGTTCGATTTGTATTATAATTTCAGCAAAAAAATTTTCTTTTTTTAAACCCGTTACCCGTTGACAGTTTGTCGAATATAAACGAATTTTCGAATGGATTTTAATGCGTGAATGCATTTCTTTCTTTTTTTTTTTAACGAAAAGATTCTTTGCTCCAAATATTACGTTTTGAGCTTTTTTTATTTACTTTTAATTTGCACCATTGAAAAAGTTTATTTCAAGTTTTTGGTTGTGTGACAGCTTTTAAAGCATTATGGATCTGCGGCGACAAAGAATCTTTTACTAATTAAATACTTCATTTCTCGATTTTTCACTGTGCGAATTGTGCCAAACAATTATTATTATCGATAAATAACCGTAAAGAAAAAAAAAAAGAAAAATAAATAAACTTTCTAAACAGAAAAAGTTAAGAAGTAAGTTTTTAATTTGAGACAATGAATAAAAGTTGCGTTTTCAAGATTGGCCTAGTTTGATTAATTTGTTTACTTAAAGAAAGTAATGTACCGCAAGTCTATCTATGCCAACTCTTTTTTTTTTTTTAGTTAGTCATTTTGGTATCTAGTATTGATTATCAGTGTTAGAGAACTTTCCGAGGTGATTCGAGGATCAATTGTTATTTTGCGCAAAGTTTGCTAAAGTACATAAGCAATATTTGAAAAAGTATAAGTTTAATGTGAAGTGGGGAACGTATGAGTTTATTTTTTTTTGTTTATTTTTTTTTTTTTTTTTTTTTTTTTTTTTTTTTTTTTTGTTTTTAAACGAACGACTGACGAAAAGCTCGTTAAATATTCACTGATATGCATTAGTGAGCGCATGTATAATATTTTCTAATCGACGTTACATAATCGCGCACCGGCGCAACGTACGACGGCGTTGTTTTAATGAGAAAGAAAGAAAGAAAAAAAAAAAAGGAAGATAAGAACGGAGGAACCGATATCCTGGGGCCGCGATTAGTTTTTAAAAATTTGCAGCATCCCAGACGCGCGTTGCGACGTTTCCATCCGATGATTTACTTTTTCTTCTTTTTATAGACTTTTTTAATTCTACCCGGGGGAATCCCGAGAGAAATGTTGGCGCGATTCCTAAATTTCTGCTGAATGTAAAACGCATTTGTACTATCGTCTTTTCTTTTCTCTCTTCTCCTCTTTCGTAACCCCCGTCCGCCGCTCATCTTATCCCTGTCCCACCCCTTTCCGTCATGCGCGATGTTTTTCCAAAATTCGATTGTACGAAAAGCCAGCGAGTGCGAGTTGTGTGTGTGTGTGTATGAACGGTATAGCGAACGATTTTACAATGTTTGTTGAATTTTTGCGAAGGAGTGAGATTCCCATAAATGAAACGATTTTTCGTTTGTCACGACTGTGTTCGAAATCGAATTCGATGTATTATGACGAGACTGCGGAAAATCGTATGGGAATCGTAGGCGACTCGGATCCTTTGGTCGATTCCACAACGACGAAAGACCGACCACAAAACAACAACAACAACAAAAAAAAGAAACACAAAATAAAGACTACTCGAGCATGAAAGTTATTACAAAATATAATCTTGTGTAACGGGACGAAAGGAGACTCGCTTGTTATTTTTTTCGTACTTATTAAGAGAAAAAAAAAAAAAAAAAAAAAAAAAAAAAAAAAAAAAAAAAAAAAAAAAAAAAAAAAAAAAAAAAAAAAAAAAAAATAGGTGCGAAGTAAAGTCTTTTCAATTCATTTTCTTCTCGTTAATCAATACTGAATTTCACGATGCATGCATGCTATATTCTGTAAGGGGGAGGGGAAAGACGGTTATGCAGTGTCATTAGAGGAACAAAAAAAACTGCGTATGACTTTCTTAATAAACGATTTTGCGTACCTTACAACGAATGACGAATGTTTGTAATTATCATCAATCGCATTAGACGAGAATTCGAAATGTGAATTTCGAAACGACAATTCTTTTTCTTATTTGTATTAATACGAAATCGAAAACCCGTGTAATGACGTCATTTATATGCCGATGCGAAAACAGTATTGTTTGATTAATGAAAATATACGAGGAATTCTTCATTCAATGACTTTTCAACATTTCTATCGATTACCCTTTTTTATCTACGTCTGCGGTTATAGATATTATGTCTCATTCTTTATTCAAATTTCTTTCAAAATATTCGATTCTTTCTTTATGACGACTTTACTCTATTCCTTTTCAAGTGTTTTTAAACAATGTAACAATGTTTTACGACAATGTATACAAAAAAAAAGTGGTTAAAATTTTTGTACGATCTACTTTCGATTGATTATTTTTTTTTTTTTTTTTTTTGTTTCGTAATATTAAGGACTTTTAATATTTATTCATTTTCAAATTAATTTTATTAGATTGTCTTCGATATACTTTACTTTTGTTAATAATTTCTTTTTGTCACCATTGTAACCGGTTCTCGTTTCATTATCAATAATTTTTTTTTTTTTTTCCCTTCAATTTTCCTTGTATTTTCCTGGTAAACATTGACGAGTTCATGAACTTACTTGAAACGTCCTCTAAGTGTAACATTTGACAGATTTTCGTGTACGTGTACAATTTGGAGTCACAGCCGTTACTTTTTTAGGAAGTGCATCAAGCGCTCGAGTGTTCCTGAAAAGTGTCTAACAAATTTAGATAAATAAATCGTAAAATATTCGACGATATGTACAACTATTTGAAATAATCCTGATAAAAATTGGTGTCCAAATTCGCTCACACAAATCACGCCTCGTCAGGTGTCAAGTGGGACTTGAATGTAACAAATATCATTTAAGCCTGAATTTGGATATTTTTATACGAATCGATATGGTCGCCAGGGAATCATCAAATTCGAAAGCAAAGTAAAAAAGATTCAAAATTGATGAAAATGAAAATGTAGTTATTTACTTTGTTATTTTATACTCTTTTTTGTCATCATTTCACCATTTTAGCAAAAGGGTATTTTCTAAAATGTGATTGATTCCTCGTGTTAAGCTTCAGCGTAACGAAATTCTGTTTGTTCGTTCGTGAATTATCGCGCAAAGAAATGTACAATTTAAAAGACTAAACGATTTTTTGCTATCTTTTTATAAGAGTTCCTTATAGTCTGAAATGTGCAAGTTTCATTTTTCTTTCACTTCTAATAAAATACATAAATTAAAATTAAAAAAAAGTCAATTCAATTTATTTTAATAAAATAGATTTCAAAATATAAAAAAATCACTAGATAAAAAAAAAGACGTTGTGGGTTATTTATTTCCAAAGTGATCTAATTCAATATTTCGTCCGACCTACACTTACGGTGGGAGTCGAAACACAGCTTAAAAATCTTAATATTAGAACAATGTAAACAATAGAAAGCAAAGAGTATATAAAAATCCCAGAAAAATTGAATCCAGAATTCAGCGTCCCATTAATTAAAAATGGATTTTATTTATTTATTTATTTTGGTTTATTTTATGTATTTTTTGTTATTTATTTTATTTTATTTTTTTATTTATTTTATTCATTTATTTTATAATTTTATTTATTTATTTACAGGGATTGCTGCTCTTACTATTATAAAGAAAGAACAAATTTTACACAATGATTACTTAATAGATATAAATAATAGCACATACATAAATATTTGAAATAAGTTATTCACAGTGTTGTCAAACATAATAATAAATCGCTTATTATTATTATTATTATTATTGATTAATTAATTTTATTTCAAATGTATTGGATAGTTCATTACTTCAATATCTTATTGAATTATATACTACATTAGATATTTCCCTTCATAAAAGAGCAATGCGGCAAGAGTAATGTTTGACACTTGAATTTTAATTGTATATAATATATTAACCCAGCAAACACAAATGTAACTGGTATATAACGACTATGTGACATTTATGTAACAAGTAAACACAAATGTAACTGGTATATAACGACTATGTGACATTTATGTAACAAGTAACAGTTATATAAATGTTACATTACCGTTACATTTTGTGTTTGCAGGGAACCCTTTGTGTCACGCATTTTATTTTCAGTCCAATCGGGGCCGGGTTTTCGGGGTCGCTGATTACGATTCCACCCTCAAAATTTCAAAATTAAAAATGGCGGATCCAATATGGCGGACCCAAAATGCAAAAATTCATTCAAACCGCATGATATTTGGTACTCGGGGTTTTTCGGGTCCGCTGATTACGATTTCATCTTCCAAATTCCTAAATTCAAAATGGCGGATCCAATATGGCGAATAAAAATTAACAAAACGGTGCAAATATGATAAATTGTGTATTTTTGGATTTTTGGGGTCGCCGATTATGAATGCCCAATAAAATATCCAAAATTCAAGATAGCGGATCCAATATGGCAGATTGAAATTTGAACGATTGAAAAATAAGAAAATGTCAATCCGGTGACTTTTTTTGCATGTTGAATTCCAATCTTATAAGTGCAGATTTGTAATGAGCGACCCCAAAAACC
>JAPYZR010008358.1:0-10679 GCA_030522945.1 Trichopria nigra | reverse complement strand
TTACGGACGCAGTTTGAGGCGTCGAATGCAATACGGAAAATTAAATCGGTGTTTACTCTGAGGCGATTACCGTATCGTGCCCTAGATAAGTGATAGAGGCTATTCAGGTATCAGCTACATGAAATATTGAATAGAGTGAGACGTCATTATTCCTTTAGTAATAAGTTGCCACACAGGCGGGAACACAAGCGCGGGTGCAACCCGTAGAGGGTCGTTACGTGGGAGAATAATTTCAAATATCTGATTGTTGTTTCCAGCCTTCAGTTTCGTTTAGTATCACGGGATATTTTTACCGGTATTGGCCGAGTTCACGAACCACCGGGGAGATAAATATATTTGAGTCTAGGTAGTTCGCGTGGCCAGCCGTCGAGGCCGACTCGTCGACCAGGGTCAGCTAGGGTACGACCACGAGTAGGGTAGTGAGATCGTTTGCGCGGCGACTCATTAAGAGTGAGAATACGAGTGAGTATTAAAGAGGAGTGGTAAGTGTGAGAGTAGAGAACTCGATTGGAAAATACAATTGGATATCGCGAGTATTATTACAAACAATTCCAGTAGTAATTCGTGGCGGTTACGTGTATCGTGTATCGGTCGTACCTGTTAATAGCTAGGGTTCGAAATGAAAACGCGTCGAACGAAAAAGACGGAGTGGAATCCGCCGGGCAAAATCGATCAGATTTTCTCGGAGGCAAACGCGTTACCCATAAAGAGCGTATTGGCTCAATTAGAGAATGAAGGTCTAAGCCCGGAAGGCAATGACCAGATCCTCCGGGACCGTCTAGCACGATATCGTTCCAAGGAACGATTTTCGAAAGCGCCCATCCAATGGGATCGCGCGGTCGACGAAATCGACGAAGCGAGCGTTAGCGGGCGGACATGCTTCGGAGGCACTACGGGCGGCGAACGATTTCACGAGAACCACGACAACGACGACTGATACTACAGCGACGATTAGCACTAAGCACCCTGCCACTAGCGTTAGTGTTTCAACTTATATACCGGTGCATCAGATGACACAACCCATTCCGAAGGCATCGTCGGCCAGTTGCCGCTGTCGATTGATATCGGGGGTCGGATCGAGCAGGTCCCCATGCCAGTGGCAGCGGTACTGGATTATGATGCCATTCTCAGCATGGACTTTACTTAAAGGCCTTTGACATCATGGTGGATTACCCCGGAGGACGATGGAGAAGCTGGAATGGCCGCTGGAGAAGATTCGCCGATCAAGAGGAGGCGACTATCCACGCAGAATGCGCATGCCTCGCCGAGGTTACAACGGACCAGGAGGGACAGCTCAGGAGATTACTGAAGCAGCTGATTCCCCCTCCAACGGCCACTCTTGGCACCACATCGCTGGTACAGCATGTGATAGACGTCGGCTATGCACGGCCTATTAAGTTGCGAAGCAACGGTTTAAGGGCGGGGAATCCCCTATACTGTTTTCGCCCCCGCAGGGGGCGTAGAGGGGGGGGGGCTTGCCCCCGGACCCCCACGCTTAAAAACTAGCCTAACCTAACTGTCACAACCTGCCTGGAACACATGAGTTGTGCACATATATGTCGGCATCGTGTATAAAACCTGTCACCGAAATAGCCACCGCATCGGAAATTTAACGATGACGGTCATCAAACTAGCCATTGGTCACCGAAATATCCACTTTATACTCATAAACGTCATCAAAACAGACATTGTACATATTTATATATATATATTTATATATATAGTTGTTTTCGCCCCCGCAGGGGGCGGAGAGGGAGGAGGGTGGACACAACATGCCTAGCGGGGGGGGGGGGGGGGCCCCCCCCCCCCCCCCCCCCCCCAGACCCCCTGCTTAAAAACTAACCCAACCTAACTGTCACAACCCGCCTGGAACACATTTTTGCATGGACATCCGGTTCCGCATCGTAAAACCTGAAAGTCCTCGGATCCACCGGTATGTAAAAAATATTACAGGGACAGTCCTCGTAAATACCAAATGTCCCCATAACTACCATTACATTCCAAAAAATGTCCTCGTAACCACCCTTCTATAAGCTTATACATATATATATATATTGGGCATTGTCTTTTACAAGCACATTTACAGAAATATTTATAGCTACGCTTCCCACACTCGGTGAATGTCATATCTGATTTGCATTTTTGCACACAACAGCTTGCGATATAGCGGTAAATACAGTTAAAACAAAATTCAAAATTTGATATGCAAAGCCTTCATCTACTTTAAAATCATCAGGATAGATGGACTGGCTCTGGGTGGGTGTAGTGATGTCATCTGTGTTGTCCATCCTTTACCTCTCCACCCGAGAGCCGACCCGCGAACAGACATTAATGTCATTAAAGCGGGGGATAATTCCCATTCCTTTATCCTTATCCTTATATGTATCTATCTATATATATGTATACATATGTCTACCGGTGCATTAAAGGTCCATTCTAGAGCAGTTTCAGGGTCCAACGGTTGTTTCCAGGTCCAACCGGGAGCTCCAGGCAGGTTTGTGACGGTTAGGTTAGGTTAGTTTTTAACCGGGGGGGGGGGGAGGCCCAAACTAAAGCGCCCCGGTTGGAATCCGGGACTCCACGTCGCATCTAAACAAAATATTAAACTCCATTAATTGGGTCTCTCTGACCCGCGAGGTGCAACGAACCGTTTAAGGTTGGAAACGTGTATTTTCGCGAGTCCGCGGCTAGTTCCCCCCTTCCAATTCGTAAACGACCGGGACCCATGGTGTCTCACCACGCACGCGATCGTGTACGGACCCTCATGACGCGGCGTAAGTTTCGCGGTGAACCTATCTACTCCCGACGATAGGACGTGACACTGAATCCCCGACATTGAAACGGATATAACGCATATCGCGGTCGTAATAACTCTTTTGACGCTCGCTCGCACGGTCCATAAATCGGCGCAGTAGGTCTCGGAGGGCGCTCAACCGCCTCATGCGGTCTCTCCAATCTTCCGATGGATGCGTAGTACTGGGGCTTTCCCGTCGAGTCTTCGCTTTAGGCTCTTGACGGGGCGTGGCTGGCTACCGAATTTCAGAAATGCTGGTGACACCTTAGTACTGGCACGAATGACCGTATTTATGGAGCTACGGAACTCGGGCAGATGCAAGTCCCAGTCCCTATAGTCGGTGCCTACGAAGGCCCGTATCATGGTCTTCAGTACTTGGTTGGTCCTCTCTACCGGATTGGCCTGAGGATGGTACGGTAGGCCTCACTCCGCACTCGCTCAATATCTTGTCCATATGGTCATTTCTAAACTCCCGACCATTATCCGTAAAGATGAATTCAGGCGTCACCCAACGGAACAGGACAAGGCCCTCAATGGCGTGGGTGATATGTTTCCCGTCCGCTACTCGTAGGGGAATTAACTCCACCCAGCGAGTAAACAAATCCATAAATACAAGAATATATTTGTTCTGAGCCCGTCTGGGCGGAAACGGACCCATGATATCGGCTGACACTACCGTCTAAGGTCGTTCCACAATTCGTTGAACCATCAGTACTCCCTGAGACCCCTTTTGTCTCTGGAAATCGCTGCATCTTTGGACGAAGTGTAGTACATCAATCTCGGCCAATAGCATTCCATCGCCAGTCTGTGGTACGTCTTCTTGGTGCACATTTCTTAAGCTTCCACGATCTTCCCCGTCCGTCACCAGGTCTAATAGGGGGTCTATCCTAGCTTGATATAATCGTTCGTCCTCGACCTTCCAATCCGGGAAACGTTCCGGGTGCTCTCGTACTATCTCAACCCTCCTCCTGTACCACTGGTCGGATTCTGATGTGATCCGGGTCGCTCCTATCGCTTCCTCTACTCGTCTGGACAGGGCATCGGGGACGTGATGCAGGGCACCCTTTTTATGCCAAATGGTGAAATTCCACCATTGCAATTCTAACGCCCGTCTAGCGAAGCGTCCGGTTGGATCTCGAAGGTTGTGGAGCCACCTGTGACTACTATGGTCCGTTATCACCTCGAACATGTACCCTTCCAGGTATGCTCGGAGCTTCTTTATTCCCCATACGACTGCCAAGCATTCCTTTTCAATCGTCGTGTAGTTCCTTTCGGCACTCGTTAGTGCACGGTTCAGATACATGATAGGGTGCTCTCCGTCTTCCTGCTGTTGAGTTAGTACAGCTCCTAGTCACTCGCAACCATTTGTAAGCGGAACGGGCGGCTGAAGTCCGGCGGTCCTAATAGTGGAACCTCTGTTAACGCCCTCTTCATTTCATCGAAGACCTCTTGTTGGTCTTCTCCCCATTCTCACGGTTGGTCCTTCCTGGTCAGCTTCGTTAAGAGTAGTATCCGCTCTGCCAATTTGGGGATGAACCGGGTGTACCATCCCACCATTCCGAGGAATCGCCGCACCTGCTTTAGGGTGCGGGGTGGTGTGAGAAGTACCGGCTGTAGCTTCTCAGTATCCGGACGTAGTCCTTCTCGGTCGATTCAGTATCTTAGGTAGACGGCGCTTGCGCAGCAGAACTCGCTTTTGTCTCGGTTGAGTTGGAGACCGGCCCTCAATTGGGTCTCCAACACTCTTCTTACCCTCTGCAGGTACTCCTCGAACATTTCGTTGATTATAATTATATCGACGAGGTAGACGAAAACGTGCGGCTCGTACTCAAGCCCGAATAGTGAGTCCATGAGCCGCTGGAATGTCGCAGTGGCATTGGTCAGTCCGGCCACCGTGAAGGTAGTGATCTCCCTGCTTCGTTCTTCCAGTGGGACTTGGAAGTAGGCCTGACTGAGGTCCATGGACCGCCGCGATACGAGCCGGTCAATGACTGAGTCTCACCTCACCCTCTTTCTGGGGTACTACTCGCTGGCGGTACCGTGCGTCCAGCCTCTTCGCTTCTTCGACCTCGAGGGCGAGTTTTAGTACTTCTCGGTATCTTTCACACTCCATCATCCCCGGGCACTTGCGGCAGTGAGGACGTTCCTGATGATGGTCTTCAGCTGTCGTATTTCGGCTCCGTCATCTTCGCATAGCGGCGCCGCAGCTCTCCAACGAAGTCCCTCATAGATTCGGTCGGGCCCTGGAATTTCCTCTATAAATCTTCTTTTAAGTTTTCTCTCGAAGGCTCTTCAAGCCCTTCGGACAGTGGGCTCTTCCCCTACCCACTGCTTGGCCTGTTCATAAAGTAGTCCGGGCATTACTCGCAAGGCATCCGCCTCCTCGTGCTCCAAACAGTCCATGCATTCATGGAGCCCTTTTCTTATAATAGGGTCGGGTCTGTTGGTCTGGAATCCTGTACTTCATCGGGTCGTTCGGACCGGTTGGCCAATGTTAGTAACGGCAAGTCGTACGCCGCCTTTCCTGGCCGCGCCATACCTGGAAGGATATTATTCCATCCCGATTCCGGTGATGAAGTTCGATCCCTCGTGGCCGACAACGGCAGTTGACTGTTTTGGGGCAATAGCCCCAACTTCGGTAAGGTCGGACTTGTACCCGGGATAAACTTGGGGTGGTCGGGGCTCGTTTCTCCTACAAAGAACTACGAATGATTTCCCCGGTTAGGATTGCATTTGTTGCGGGGAACGACATTGCCGGTATGTTATAATATATACATTTGAGCATTGTCTTTTACAAGAACATTTGCATACATTTGTATGCTTATTTTTCTGTATCATTTTCCAAGCTAAATTTACGGGGACCGTCCTCATAATAGACAAAAGTCCTCCTAAGGATCATGTCCTCTAAGAAAATATATATATATTTATTTGTATTGCATCCACATAACTAAGACGTTAGTCCCGAACAAATAGTGTAGATCAATATGATATAAGACAAAATATCGTATTACGCACCTTTGCTCGTGACTTGACAGTTTCCCTGCAAATCAAACATTTCTTTACCCGCGGCGCGCATACGTTGCAGCATGTAATATGCCCACAAGGATCAAAGAGAACCTCCCGCTTACCGTCGGAACAGACAAGACATTCGTCAATTGCTGCAGATGAAACGGGAGTTTCAATATCGTGTCTGAAAAGGGAAAGATTATTTTCAATTTATTTTTAACATAAATTTGATTTCAAGAATGGTGATTGACGTTATTGTAATCATAGCTATTCAAGTAGAATATCTGTATGCAAGTCATGATTATTATAATTATAAATTATAAATAATTATAAAAAAGTAAAATTCTATTTTTATATATTTACATATATGGCTGAATATTAAAACAAAGTAAACCAAGAAACCGGTTTGCTAGCTTAGACCGGGTTACTGGCTGGTTTGGCGGAGATTGGGAATCGGTGTTGGAAGACAACACGGAGACTGCATATCATTATCACTTTATTCTATATTTATAATGTTGATACACGACGCGGGATGTATCCGCGAGCCCCGTGATAAGTATATGGCCCCCGTGTGTGCCATAGCCGCTTAAACGAAAACGGCGTCCAATACCGGTCGGAGACGCACGATAACTTTATAATGAAAACCAAATACGCCGCGAAAAACAAAAACGAAAAACCAAAACATAAGAGTAGATCGGTCGGCGGGAGGCCCATTTCGAGGTATCAATGTTCAAAACGACGCCGGCGCGTGTCGCGCTTGGTAGCTCCAAACAATGCTCGTACGCAAACATCCCGCCCGCCTTGATTCTACCGGATCGACATAGTACTCCGAATCATTTATTTTACACTTAAATACTAGGTCTTAAAACTAATTTCTAACAGCTAGGTTGCCTGGTTGTCGTTGCACTGGCAACAGCGCCAGTTTACATATAACGTGCGAAAGCTGCCCTTTGGCAGTGCGGATGTCGCATACGCGAACTCGTGCGTCCGCTCCGCGATGAACGCCCGTGACTGTACCCATCGACCACCAAGTCGGGGGAAGGTTTGCGTTCTCGATGAAAACGATATCGTCGACCTATAGGTCGGGTTGTTCAGTATGCCACTTGTGGCGTTTCTGGAGTGTGCGTAGGTCGTCCATGTGCCAGAGCCGCCAAAATCGCTCTGACATTTGTTGGACAAGCTGCCAACATTTGAGTCGGTTTTGCTCGATATCTACACGATATCTACAGAAGGCTCTGATGGTGCAAGAAGTGGGGCACCCACCAGAAAGTGTCCTGGGGTGGAGATCATCGTCCTCGCGACATAGGCTCGCGATGGGTCGAGAGTTTAGACCTACCTCTATTTTGCATGTTAAAGTAACCAACTCGAGAATGCTTAGGGTTTGGGTGTCCACTACTCTTTTGAGATGGTACATGCCGCCCATGTGCGGAGTGGCAGCCGGAATGAAATTCCACGATATCTCTTGCTAATCCATATACTTCTCAATCGCGGGGTCCCGCATGGAAGTTCGGAAGCGGCGACTGAGCTCGCGACTCACACTCTGAAAGTTTTTGCCATTGTCGCTGTAAACTGCTGTAGGAGAGGCTCGTCGGGAGCGAAACCGATCGAAGGCACCGAGAAAGACAGCAGTAGTGTAGTCGTCTACCACCTCGAGGTGTACGGCACGCGTTGCCATACATACGAAAAGTGCTAAGTAGCTTAGACTTCGACTAACGAAGGTCGTTAGCAAGAAGGGGCCGGCATAGTCAATACGCATGTGTGAGAACGGACGGGACGGCTGAATCCGTGGTAATGGCAATGGGGCTATTTTTTGCGTGCCGTGTACTGCTCTTTGTCGTGCACACGTGGTGAAATTGTGTACAATCGAGCGCTGGAGTACTCGGGTTCGGATAATCCAATACCGTTTACGGAGTACTCGAGACATTAATGAGGTGCCCCCATGGAGTGTCCGCAAATGGGCCTCACGCAGCATTAGGGTTACTAACCTGTGTTTTACAAGCACGACTGGATATGCGAATTCTTGCGAGACGAAGGCGTTTCCTAGTCGCCCACCTACTAGAATAAGACCATCCTCGTCGACCGTAGAGTACTCGACTTTGACAGACTCGCGCCCTCTCGTAACCTCTGAAGGTGCGAAGGAAAGCATTCCTCCTGGATTTTTCGTAGCTAGTAATGCTCTGATCGTCCTCGATCGCAGAGTTTGTTTGGTATATGCGGTGAATTTCGATGCGTTAGGAGAGTCTGAAGAGTAGAGCGGTAATCCGAATAAGTCGACCCCAAGAAGTGTATCGTTCAGAGAAATCATCGATAATAACCTGAGTCGACAAAGTGACGTAATGTTTATCTTCGGGATCCGACCCGGTAGCGAGATACGGTGGCTGAAAAGTGCCACTATGTGCGACTTTTGTCTTGCTCGCGAGTAAGAAGTAGGTTCCTCTCGACGGGAGCACTACATAAACGATTGCCCAATAGGCCTTTTCTGAGGCGTCGGCAAAGCAGGGATCTCTATGTATTCCGTGGAATCTGAATGAATCCAACGAGGAATGGAGATCTGACTCAAGTTCTTGAAGTCTCGAAGAAATGCTTGCCACTCTCTAAGGGTATCTTCGGGAGGCGCATCGTCCCATCCTAACTTCGTCAACAGTTTTGTCACAGTCGCTGTATGAGTATCTTAGCGCGAATCAAGAGCGGCGATATCCAACCGGGGGTAAAAACTTGTGCTATACATGACAGCCTGGAGCGTTTAGTCCATGTGACATCTGTAAAGGTTTTGTGCTGGAATCGAAAGGTGTCAGAGGAGGGTCTCCATAAAATACCCAAAGTCTTGACCAGCGCCTCATCGAAAAACTCCCTCTCAAATACCACTTCGCAGTCCCTTTCTGGCAGATCAGCCAGGAGCGTCGGACTGTTTGACGTCCATTTACACAGGTTTAGAGCTCCTGCGCGGGTGAAGGCAATAATCTTATCGCGCAGGGATTTGGTGGAGGCTGACGTAGGGCCGCCGAAGAGAATTTCATCAACGTAAACATTATCTCGTATTTCTCGACTATCGCCGGGAAATGATTTTCCTTCGTCAATCGCACGTTGTTGTAGCACGCGTAAGGCAAGAAATGGCGCCGAGCTCATACCGTATGTGACCGTGTCCAATCAGAAAGTCTCAAAAGCGGACTGTGGGGAATATCTCCAGAGAATAAGTTGGTAGTTTGCATCATCTGTAAGTACGCGAATTTGCCGAAACATTTTTTCCACGTCGGTGGTGCAGACGTGGAAACGGACATCTGCGGTGGTCCATACTTCTCCAATGCAGAAGTATGGATGCGAAGTCTCGCTGTAATTTGGGTCCGATTAGTAGGTTGTCATTAAGTGACTTGGCGTTTGAGCTGGGACTAGACACGTTAAAAACCACCCGCAACTTGGTGGTCGATGAGCCTGCATGAGGGTGTAGCAGGCACACATAATATGCAAAGAGGTATCGCTACAAAATTTAAATTAGACTTTGCCGGGGTCTTAAGCATCGACATTCTTCATTCTTTTATTATCTAAATAAATACCAAGACCTCGATCGACAAACTTACGTAACGATATCAAATCTTCTGTACACATAACATTGCCTAAATTCAGCCTCTTATTATCTAACATTTTGATGTTAATTGTACCTTCTCCCTCCGATTTCAAGATCGCGGTTCTGTCTTTATTCGTACATATAATTTCATTAGGTCTTTCGTTATGTTATGTAACAATTTGAGGGCAAACGATCTTAAGAGTTGAGAACTCTGCGTATCGTTTGGCCACGAGTCGAGACCAAGGACGCGATCGAAATTGTTCTATCGAGAGTTCTTTTTTTTTATGTTGCGGGGACTACTGCTCCATTAGGAAGGAAAGAGAAGGGTAAAACAAGAATGAACATAATCTATTCGGCTAATCTTCATTTATTTCTTTTCCTTTTTTTTATAGTTGTTTCTTTCACGATATTGTTCCAAAGTGATGCGAATTTTCGGGGGTACTGATGTAGTGGTGATGTAACGGAGTTTATTCCTCGGACTGCTCGTGCCCCTGCTCAGCCGGTACGCCAGGGTTCGTACGAGCAGTTACTCTTGTGCAGCGAAGAACAAAGCGAAGCGAGAGTGAGATGGAAGAGTGGGTCGAATAATTAAGAACTTGTTATATATAAAAGTTCTATATATTCTACTTAATAAACATAATATACAACTATGGTGTATAGCTTGCGTGTGTGTGCGGCTTTCCGCTCAGCCGTGGAATTCTGTATATGTGGTATGTGCGGCTTACCGCTCAGCCGTGGAGAAACAGAGCGTCAGCGACGGTTAATGAAAAAGAGCGAATTGGCTCCGGTCGCGTGACAAGTAATATAGTTACGAGCGAATTTACTTCCGTAAACGGTCGCGATACAACGGTCGTAGTACAACGGTTCTAAAGGGTAGTTTATCCTTGCGGTGGTACGGAGTCTCGGAGGAAGAGAGACTTCCGTGCGGAGGATGGACCGTGGGGGTATCAACCCGCCGTAAGGTCCGGGTGGAGGACGTGCGGTGGTACGGAGTCTCGGAGGAAGAGAGACTTCCGTGCGGAGGATGGACCGTGGGGGTATCAACCCGCCGTAAGGTCCGGGTGGAGGACGGAAAGGTTACGAGGAGGATACTCGCCCCGTAAAGGGTAGACCAGGGGCTATAAACCCGCAGTTAGGTCTATGCGGAGAGAGGCTCCGGTAGGGTGCGCGTCACAACCCTCCGGCCAAGGAGATGCAGCGCGACACTGCACCAGGAATGAAGGAGAGGAGAGCCCGCTAGGCGGGCTGGGAAATCTGAGCTCTTATGGCTCGGTACCCGTCTTTTATACCCGTCAAAACGGCGCGGGACACTTGTGC
>JAPYZR010008357.1:0-13310 GCA_030522945.1 Trichopria nigra | reverse complement strand
GGGTGTATTACCTCAGAAGTCCATAAAACCGTCTTGTGGAGTCGTATTTTTCCCGCGAACCGAAATGACTTTTTCGGTGCGCGATATTACGTCGAGACTATACGTCTTCACTCGTGCTGGCTTTTTCACCGAACTAACGCCCAAACGCGTCTCTTGTTGACTTCGCTTCGCTTCGCTTCTGACCCCCCCGCGCCGATTTCTCCTTCTCGCACAAATCACCTTTGGGAACAACACAAACCCTTACAAACAAGATGACACGGCACGTAAACACAGAGAAATACCTCTTACAATATAATTAGTTCGTTCACGTCGTATTTTTATGTCCTCGTTTTAAATATGTAACGACTACAATCCTATTAAAATGAAATGCACCGTAATTCGATTAAGACACATCTCGCCTAATATTTTCCGGTTTCAGAAATGTCACTCTAGCGTTTCAATTTTTAACTCATAAATGTTTTTGTAAAGTTTTTGAAACGGCGAATGTCCTACCTAAGAAACGTTACAGCGAAACGTTACATTTGAAAAGTTTATGTGTGGTTGCAGTAACTGTACTGAAACCTCTCTGGGAGTTACTATTTAATTCTGCAGAGAGCTAAAAATTGCATTAGGTATTATTATATGACTGCAATTTTTGAATAATTATTTGTTTAAAACAAAATAAACAAATTTGAAACAAATCGCTGCGCTCGATTTCACTTTTGAATTTGCACGCCACCTAGCGGTTATTTTGAACTCTCTCACAGAGAACAAAAAATAATTTCCGTGAAACGTTACGTTCGCAACTTTACCTTAAAAATTAGATAATAGTAACCTAAACGCGCGTCATAGTAATTTTGAAACGTTGCAGAAACATGCAGTTTAGAATGCTTCCAAGAAGATTACATTGTAATGTTCTTGTGATGTATCCGACTTTCTCGGTCGTATTCTAACGTTGCGGATACCATTTTTATGAAACGTTAGAAGGACTTCTAACTTCAGAAACAATAATGTAACGTTTCAGGAAGGTTACATGTTTAGTGTGGTGGTACAAAACCCTTGGTATAAAGTCATAGTAACAATTTTTAAGAAAAGGTTTTCTAGATATTAGATTTAAGATTTTTTCATTTTTTCGGAGATAACTTCAAGTGTTAGGGACACATGTCGACTAAGAAACGTCCGATTTCGATCGCACAAGATATATTAAATAAGATAATCGAATCTTCAACAATTTCATCTCACATGTGAGAAACTTCGTATGTAATTAATTTCGTTAAATTTTATTATTGAATTACAGTAATACATAAGCCGATTAGAAATTCTTTTGGCCCTTGGTTTGTCATCTGCTGTTCATTGCAGTCCCCTAAAATTTGTTTCATCCAAAAATTCTTGGTGGTTCATGGTTTTGTTTTCTCATTGAAATCTTTCATCGTGCTCCTCACTTACGTCACCGAGATTTTCCAGGAAACGATCCAAGCATGAATGCATAAAAAATTAATTTTGAGCGACATATTCATAAAATTAAAATTGAAATTATATGTAGATTTTCTCATTTAACCAGTCTAAAAAAGTACACCAAAAAGTTGTCAGAGAAGTTCCTAAATTGCTTGATTATAATCTGTAAAAGATGTTACAAAATACAATATAAAAAGTGTCACTATATTTCGCTTGCTTCCCCATCAAGTTCAAATAATACTTTCCATCCAGATAACGTAAATAAACAAATGTAATATATTCTCAACGCTTTATCGATTTTTAATTGGATAATCAATTTTAACCAATAATGCATTTTTTAATTCCGCGTGAACTTGTTTTTTTCCCCTGTCATAATGTAACTTGCGAAAACTATTCAAGAATTTACAAGAATATTTTTTTCATCATTCCCAGGACATTTACAAATGCAATCTCACAATAATCGAAATAAGAACAAAAGCTAATCGTGTGTACTTTTTAATTATTCTTATGATGGATAGAACCTCATGGAAGCTTATTAAATGAGCAAATTTTAAAATAAAAATTAAACGTCCCTTCAAAGTGTTTCATTAATATTACATCAAGTAACAGGCGAGATTTCCAAGGGACGTAATTGCTATTTAGAATGCCTCGGGTTGTTCCTTGAAAGCACAAAGTGCAAGGAAGGTGCGAAGACGTGGAAATCGAATATACGGTTATTTGAAGTCCACTTGGAAATAACGAACCTAGTGGTGTCGCTTTGTAGTAAGCGCAACAAGGAATTTTCTGCAAATGCAACGAGAAGAATAACGCGAATGGAAAACAATAGAAAGTGGGGCGCCCAACCTTTTATCGCGTAAAATACATGGACTTTCGACGCCGCTTTTTCCCCTTGTTTGCCATAAATCAGCGATAAGAAAGCAGGGTTGATGCCAAATTTCTTCGCTTTGGGGAACGTCTCGGCAAAAATGACTTCAAGATTTTTATTAAATTCGTATCACGAAATTGCTTTTATACCTTCGATAACTGTAGCTCTTATCATTTTCATAAACTTTATCCATGAGGCAACAAAATGTAAGTCGAGAAAAATTTAATTTAACGTTGTCAATAGTTGCCTGGATAATCGACCAAGCCACATTGCGGAAACAAAAGGAAATGCAATCTTATATTTTGGAGTAAAGAAAAGGTAAAACGACGTTCGGAATATTGCGGTTTCGGCTGTGTATATTTGAAATGCGGCTGAACTTTCGTGAGAGAAACGAAATAGTGACGGGTTATACGATTCCGGTTACGACTCTTCATTTTAAGTTTCAAACCTAAACCAAATCACAATAACGGTATGCCGCGTATTGCGGAGATTCAGCATGAAAATATTTGTTCGAAAAATGTGGATCGTCCCTCGATTGCGTCGTCGTATTGCGGAATATTCTCTTTGTTTCATATACGCAATTTTTGAATCACAACCAAATTTTAAGTCTTCAAATATTTACAACATAACGATTTTCTTATATTTATAGAAGTCCTCTTCGCGCTGTCTGAAAATAATTCAATCTCCAAGTATCTCCTTTCACAAATTATTCAGCCATCGTCTTTGTGATCAATGTAATCAACGTCATCGCCGTCGTCATTATCATCATCATCATCATCATCATCTTCAATCATGGGTACTTTATACATATGCGAAAACACGAACGGCTTCGTCAACAATCCTGGCACGATCGGTCGGCGTTAAAAAATGAAAATAGGTTTTGTCTTAATGACGTATAGCTTTGATCTTTCGTTGTTTCGATTTGGTGCCGAAGAAAGTTTGTTCAGTGGCTTCATGAAAAATAAACTGCTTTCGGTATGTGATCTATAAACGATACGAGGCAGAAAAATTCGTAGTTATACGATATTAATAGGTATAATCAGATATATGCCTCGGATTCAATTCACTCTGAGACTAAAAGTAAATGACTATTTTTAACACTGCGATCGCTTATTTCTCCATTTAACGCCTTGGGGTGAAAGTTACGGGCGAAAATACTCGCTTCGCTCGTGATGTGTCAAAATTCACACTCGTGAATATCGATAATTACCCCCTCGATATACATAATATACTATATCAGCTGCGGCGATATATTTTTCTCGACACACTTCCAGCTTATTACGAGGGCAAGAATATTTTTAGAAGGAACGAATCCCAATTCATCAATTCGCCATTAAACATTTCTCAACGTACGTCTCATGTCGCTGCATTTATTCCTTGCATAGAAAACTCATTTCGGGACAGGCTGCTCGGTTTTTATATTGGCGTTTTTTATACTTTGTCTCGATAAAATTCGACGTGGATAACATTTTTTTGCAGCTTCTATCCATAAATCCGATGTCTGTCAACTGTGAGGAAATACCTGCGCGCTACTTTCTTCATTTCAAGATTTAGTATTTTATATCTATAATAAAAAATTTGTTAATATAGTGTTGAATTTATTTAAAACGATTAGTACATTATGATACAAGTGCGGGAAGTGGATGATTTGCACACGAGTGTCAGCTGTCTCCTGAACCTGGCGAGTGTTGTAATCCTTTGACAAGTATTTAATATTTTTAATTTGAATATTACTAAATCCTTTAAAACAAACATGATACAAGATCAAGGACAGATTTTTTTTTGCCTTTTTAGATCCATTATGATGTATAGTGAAACATGGACAGTTGATACGGTATGGGTCGAAGTAAATATAAATTACAATGTTAAGAAATTTAGATATATTGTTTACGTTTCGTCGTATTGTCTGTATTACAGCGTATCATAGCACTAATGTTTATATCCGTGTCTATCCCTGCCACACGCACAATGAAGATGTCAGTGTTGACGTTCGTCATGGGCTGAGCCGAGCTATAGTAAAATCCGACGATTCTCGAATTCAAGCGGTATTTTTCTTTTTCAGCGATGCTATAGTCGCTTTCATAGACAAGGCCGCATCCTATTGTTTTCGTTTGTCGAGTTCATCTGCACATTTCGATGATATTGTACTATTTCCGTCATGTTTGCTTTATCATTTTGTTTTATACTCGATTGATTCAATAGTGTGTTTTCAATGACTTCAAATTGTGCATATTTTCGTAGCTCAATAATAGTTTCGTAAATGAATTGAATAAGAGAGCCACAAACATGAATACCTTGACAATTATAAAAATCATCTTTGTCGATCATTATTTGTAGCGTTTTCTATGAGACCCGTATAATATACATATATATAGTCAGTTATATGTATATATGACTATATTAATCAACTCGGATGAACAGATGAAGTGAACATTGAGTCTGAAACAGACCGTACATTACAAATAGCTAATGCTCATCGAAGGTTATATTGTCCATGCCAATTAGTATCGATTTATCGATTAATAGAACAATGACTTATGACCAGTGTCAGTCCTCAACAGACAGATTGACCCGGCTATTATGCCTATATCAAACAGTAGGTTGGGATCATCCATCATTGACTATTCCAACTTCAATTGTAAATATTAGTTTTTAGCACTTTGCTTATTGAAAAAACAACGTCAACAATATTATTAAATTAACAACTAGGCGCTTGTTTGACAGCGCTCAGAAATTCGGTGCTTAGCTCTGATAATTTAACAAACTTTATTTATCATATAGTTGATCATCTTCCATACTGCAAATTGCGTAAACTATTCTAAGATTGAAAATAAAAATTTTCAAAATTCCTCACATCAAATGTCCACTAAGTATTTTTTAATGTCATTTATCAGCATTTTATTGCTTGTAATGTCTTCCAATCGAAGTTTATTCCTTTATTCGTATCAAGATATTTTCCAATTTTACATTAACTCGTCTCTAACCTCAATCACCCATGTCTCCTCATCCACATGACTCACAGCTAACACGGACTTCGAATACGGAATAGTATCTCCGAGCTTCGTCGAATTCTATCAATAATAAAATACTTGCACATCCCTGAGGACTTGGCCCTATTTGCGTCACAAATGCCTCTATTCCCGCCGATTTTAGCGGCTAATTGCCCGTATTTATACACACGTACATTTTGTTCTAAATCAAAGCCAAGGACATGCGTAATTTACAGTGATTTCCTCTGGAAGGTGCGCATCTTATAACGCGGGAAAAAGATATTACACCGAACCCGTATTGCCGTATGTAGAAATGCGTAATGACATTTTCGGGACGCGTTTAGGACGTGCTCGAGAAGCTGCTTCACAGTCGCGGAAAACGAATTATATTCACGCATGTTCTGAATTTGCGATGGCAAAATTTAACATTCTAAGAGTAGCATATCTCTGTGACTCCACTGTGAAATACACTATATAAATATTACTTCACGGATGATAAAATGCCGAATACAAATAACATAACATAAAAAAAAAAATAAAAGAAAAGCACGTATATATACGTCTTTTTTAATCGTCACTTCATTTCGTCAATAAATGTATACCGAGCGAAAATTTTATAGGAACTTGCCATCCGAGTTGACGGATAATAAATTCCTGCACGCAGTGATCAGTGAAGGCAGTTCGACAGTTAAATTTAAAATATAGATAAACAAGCGATCGAACATTTATGTAATAAATGTTTTTTCCCCTGGTATATAAATGTAAAGGAGGAATAGCGCTGAAAAATCTCCAGTCAAATATACCATAAACCAACTGCGTTATTCGACTTACTGACGTTCAGCGGTCGTATTTTTATTCCGTGAATAAAGATTTTAATATCGCAGAGGGAAACGACTGGCGCATAAAATCTTCCGCGATTACACGAGTATTGTTGCATGTTACCCGTATGAATGAACACATATATATATGTATATATATATATATATATACCGGAAAGCTTCAAGTTTCATATATATAACAGCCACTTTCGGCGCTTCCGGCTTCTTGTGAAGGTGATTTTATTCTCACGATGGATATAGTCGTCGATAAAACGAGGCGATCTACTTTGGAGTTTTACACTCGGTAACCCAATGATCGCGCCCGGAAAAGTATCGAAAAAGAATACCGATGGGCACCGAGATGCCGGTAATATACACAGGTATTGGCCATAAGCGCTATTTCACGGTAGTATACATAAACTGCTCGACTTTCAAATACGATCATGCGGAAATGGAGAAACAGTGAGCCAATCGCCGCATGCAATTCACCGGAATAAAGCGAACGAGGTAGACGTATATAAAGATAGATAGACATATAGATGAATATCCATACATAGATGTGCCAAAGCTGTATATAAAAGAAGAAGAATAAGAATGAATGAGGGACAGAGAAAGAGAGAGAGAGAGAGAGAGAAAAAGATACAAATATTGTAAAAACCAATAAGGAAACTGGGACGTGCATGGGGAGGAAAAACACGAGAGGAAAATTTGCAGTCAAGGTCTTTATGTACAAAGGAATCGTCACGGGTGCGTTCGAGCGAACGAATTTTTTAGTTCGATTCCCATTGTCGTTCGCTTCCTTTTTGGTACGAAGTGACATAAAATATGAACGTAAAAATACGGGATCGCTTTCCATCAGAATTTATGTTTCGTGAAATAATCCACTTTCACTTTTATATACGATGTAATTGCATAATTGGATTCGAGTGAAATGAACAGTTTGGACGTTTATGACGTGAAAGTAATTACGTAATTGCGTATAGACATGTTCGAAGCTGTGTTCTTTATCGACAATTTTATTGGCCCGACTTGTAACGTTTTGTACTACTTAAAGTGATCGCGTACTCATATATTGAGAGAAAAATCAAAAAAGTGTGATTTGGATCATTCCTCTTTCCGTCACGAATGAACTGATGTAGAACATTGTACTAATTCAGAGGTTACGAACCATTTCGATCAAATAAACGTGGCAGTTTTCAGTCACGATCCCTAACTCTACTGGAGTATGACGCTATGGTCAGATGACTTTTTCATTCTATCCAAGATGCAGGACGTTTTTTTTTTCTGGATTTGACTTGAAATCCCACATACGAAAATGTTTTTTTGTTGGATACATTCCCATTGGATCAGAATCCCATATGGGAATTTTCAGTAATGATTATAAATACAATTTTCAACAATTTTTCAAATAAACCTTTTCGAATGAAAACATAACTTTCTGAATGTTATGCCGCATAAATCAAATCCGTCATTAAGTTATCGCTATTATACTTGGACGAACACGAGCAGATTTTTTGTGGCTTTGATAATAAACGTTCATCCCTTGTGTTTCTTACAGTGCAAGTTAGACATATATAGCTATAGCAACTCAGAGAAATTGATTGTGACTAATCTAAATGATACGTTCAAATAATGTAAAATACCAATGTAACACGTAAAATGAAGGGGAAATTATGAACAATTTTAAGTACAAATGGTCTTAAATCTTGTTATATATATGACACTTAAAAGACACTTTTATAAATTTAGAGTAATGACTTAATAATTAATTCTGAGTCTTTCGCGTCGGTTACTGGTGTAAAAATTTGTTATTTTCAAGTAAATATTTAATTGAATTAAGAAAATGTTTCCTTCTTTTTAGTAAATCTTACTTAATTCAAGAAAATCTTTTCTTAATTTAAGTAAATATTTACTTGAAAATAACAAATTTTTGTTCGGTAATGATATAAGTATACATTGTTTGAAAAATACATGCAGTTGTAATCCACCTGGAAAAAGTTCTTTTGTTTAATAAACTCGTCAAGGATTTCTCGTCTCTAGCGAGATTACAAAGTTGTTAAGATATAACATCACCGGTTCGTCACTTTTCAATTCGCAAGCGCGGTCTGATTGAAACTCGACGAATGCTACTTCATTCGAGTTCCTGTGAAACTCCTATTTATTCTCCAGATAAGACACGCTCGAGGTCCAATGCAAACACGTCGTATACGATTCGCTGCTGTCGTGCGGGCCAACTCATTGCACATGTATCCTTTTGTCAACATTGCATGTCATAAAGTGATACTTTAGTTTTTGAACCTACTACGATTAAAGCTTGAAAAATTTTAGCAAGTTATATCGACAATATTTAAAATTCACTAAAGAATTATACATGTTCAAGTCTAGGCCTTCTATAAACTTAAAAGATTTTGTTTACTGCGTATATTTTTTGCAACATACGTGATATTGCAAAATGTTCATCGAGAATGAAGCCAAATTACTTATTCGTAGTCGCGTTCTCGTCCAGATTTGTCATGTTATTGTATCATAGTCCGAGATAATAAAAGTATGAGAAGGGAAATAATGAGAAATAATGAGAAATAATGAGACTTTGTTTAATATACATTTTACTTCATTTTTTTGAATACCTAACTACATTTATATTCTGTCTTGGTTAAACAATGAAAAAAAAATCTTGTAAGCCTGATTTAATGATGCTTGCGACATTGATGCTACTAATAACCATTCAGGTATTTTCAATTGAATAATTAATGATCATTGATACATCCGTACATGGATTTCAATATATATAAGGTTCAGGAAAAGCTAGTACATTCAGCTGGACAGACAGAAAACCGACGAAAATTAATTTCAATTTTCCGAAGCCCTTCACCCCCTTCGATTAAAGAGAAACAAAGTATCAGGCGCTGCCATTGCACACGTTGAATTTTCAATGTATTTTCTATGCCACAGGACTCACTTGGAAAATATCTGGACATTCGGAGAAGTCTAAAAGCCTTTTTACGGGCACAGCAGCTTTCATACATAAGTCATAAAATGGCAGGCGCACTGCGAATCGATGGATTTAAAAACTTTTTATATGGAACATATTCCAGATCGGACCGAAAATGGAAAGTCGCGAATAAACGAGTTTGGAATCCAATTTTTTACAAATACAACAAAAAACGGATCGGTGCTCAAAGGGGCGAATTAATCCTAGAAGCCATTTGCGGTTTTAATTAAACTTCTTTAATTCGAGAGAAATTGCACTTCGCGCGTCGTCCGAATTTCGCAAGCAGATGACGTTGACGTAATTTTCGCCGAATTAATGGCGTCCTGATAATTATTGCAACAAAATAATAGAGGACCCCTCGGGTGGAAAAGATCGCTTGGACGAAAAATCGATTTTACGAAATACATCGCACGGCAGAAGTTGAAATTAAACTCTGGCTGTAAAAAGTGCACTTGCTGGATAATTAATTGCTTCAGAAATTGAGTTACGAATTACATTTACCCGATCAACTTTAGAAACCGTATATAGAATACACAAAAGAAGTATACTTTCAAAATTACGTTTGATTAATGGAGATTCGTTTCGTATTTCGTATGAGAAAGAAATTTGCAAACTGTTAAACTACACATATATAGGAATAAAAATATAAAAGTTAAAAGTCTATTTATATACAGATAAAAAAAAAAAGTAAACAAGTCCAACAGAAACTCGAACCAAGACCTTTTATAAAGCTCTATTTATAAATAATGCCCTCTACATTATTTATTTACAGAGTCTCGGTGACTTTTCAGGTCTTATTCAGTGAAATGTCGTCAAGTAAATGATAATTTGAAGTTTTCTTTCTAGAAAACTAAGAATAATAGATATACAGGGTGCAACGAATTACTTGATGTATTTTACAATTTTATTTAATTGCAATTAATTTCAACTCAGTTAACATATGAAACTGATGTACACTTTATATATACTATTATAGTTATATGTCCGTTACATTTAGAGAGAAAATTGCAGTTGGAGAGATTTTTGCTTTAAACCAATCAAAATATTGTCGTAGTTGCAATTATTTACCGTTTTACCAGAAATTGAATTTAATACAACAATAACGCATTTACGAACTTTATGGGCATTCATTAGCTAAATATATGTTTTGTTGAAATAAAAGTTGCGATGTATGCTTCACATAAATATGAGCATTTTCCGCGCATTAGCATAGAAATGAAACGCGCCGCTCACTATATACGCTTTGTGTTACTAATTGCAAATTTGAATTCCGAACAGAAATTAAATATAAAACGACAAATTCAGTTCAAGGACGTGATGATGATTTTATTGTTTAGTTGAACAAGTTTTCAACACGTGTCCTCTGCTCTACGCGAAAACACATAATGCTCGAAGCTTGAAATTTACCTATTTTTCACTTACGCCATTTTTCCTAGAAAAACACAGTAAAAGGTAGAGAAAGATAAACGTTCGAAATACCACGTGATAATTTTGATTACTCAGTCAAATACAAAATTCCAAAATTACCCTAACGATGATGTGTCGTGGTCTTTAGATGAATGTTAATATTTAAGACAACTCCATTACAGATTTATGCTTGCGCAGGAGTTATCATTGAGTTCAAGACTGAAACTTGCCGAAACAATTGGACAAAATCACCTATAGTCGATCTATCTGGCATAAAGATAATCTCATAGCTAATATACCGACATAAATGTTTGAGACAGACGTTTGATCCAATCTCAGCATATCCAATCGCAATCAATAGAGCTGTCAATATTCAACGATGCTTCGAACAAAACAATAATGGTTTACGTATAGTCATTCAGGGTATACAGTGTATGAAATCAAGATGCGAAATTCGAAAAACGCAATACATTGCCATATTGCCATCTTCTCCAAATTTATCAACTCACGGTAATATCGATTTTTTTCTGGTACATCTACCATAAGAATAGGCACCTATTGCCTCTGGATTCAAAGACACGGTTATACCGAATACCTTGCAATATATCGTAGTCAATATGTATAGTGGTATACGTCATGTACATATCGTTTTTTAGGCGCATTTCGATAAAAGAATCCCCCCCCCCATACGAGAATAAAATGCTGCATGCATTAGAACGGCGGCGCTTTGACTTTTTTAAGACTGTTGAAAATCGAGGATCGAATAATGGCATCTCATATGCAACCCCTTCAGAAGAAAAATCGCACTTGACAATGGTTCTGTGCGCAGATGCATAAAAACATCCGCCTATCAAGATATTCATGTACGAGTATATGCGCTATATATATGGCGTTCTGAGAAATTATATATTTTCTATTCTATATTTTCAATCCTATTTTCAATCGAGCATCGAGAATCGTATAAGTCGATCTGTTTTTCCGTATCGCGTGTCTCGCGTTATACGATAGAACATTATTCCGTACAAAAGTTTTAAAGAATTTGCCGGCACTTTATAGTTTTGTGTCGTGAAATCGCGAACATGTATACATTACAGGATACGTGCAGCCATCCTATTTGCAGTGAAACTTTTATTTGCGTTGAAGAGAATTTCACTCGCTGTAATAAACATGCAGTGGCAAGAAAAGAAGTGATTTTCACTGTAAATGGAAGTGATAAAATCTAATCGCCTTTTTCTTCCGGTATCTCATTTCGGTTTAAAGTGAAATTGATCCGACCAAGCGGAAAGTGTGAAGACATTTTCAATCTTCATTGTAATATTGTTATTATTATGATGAAGACATATCTATAGGTAATAATATATTCAATAAATGATATAATTACGTTTATAGCAGAGTGCGGGCGTAAAATTCGTATTTTAATCCGTAATAAAATATATGTATATTTATCACTTTCCAATCGTTCGAATTTTCCGCCTACTACTATAATAGTGCATAATGCACTATTGTAATCATAATAATGTATTATCATCGTATGTATACGCTTATATATATATGTAGTTTAGATAATTATTACGCGTACAAGATTACATTACAGAAATGCACGGCCAAGCCCTGTAATTAAACTATAAATCATTGATCGTCACTGATCAATGTAATTAGGAATTACGTTTATGGAAAATTCATTAATTACTTTTATAACGGACATTAATTAATCGATTAATTAAAAGACACGAATGTAAAAACAACAGATATCAATTGATAAAACATATCGATAATAATTTAATAGCACCGTCTATGCCAAAAAATATGTCATAAGAATCGAAAACATTAAAACTGTATAAATGATGAATTTAAAGTTTGTGCGGTCTATTCATCTTTGCAGGTTTGTAACGTATGACGTATTCAATTGTCATCTAATCAATCAATGAAACAAAGACTTATTACCGATAAGCTCGGCAATATATATATAGCTAACAAAAAATGCGAAATATGCCTACTTTCATTTATTGTTATTTATTATATTACTTATATCAGCCAAATAAAGATTTCAATATATAATAATTCATGAACAAACGTCGCACCAATGGAAATTATTCCTATTTATTCAAAATTACACTGAATTTGTAATTTATTGATTGTAACCGAATTGTAAAATGCCGTTCGAGAATTATCTCATGCATTATACATCCAATATATTATTAACGGATAATTAATTAATATACATTCTTTGGGATAGATGATGATCAAATGCATGATATGATATAGTTGAGTGTATATATATATATATATATATAATATATGTGTGTGTGTATGTGTGTGTGTACATTCGTACTAAAAATCACTATACACAGACATGCATGCATACACACGTACACTGGAGGTATTAGAAGATACAATGCAAATTCTGTTGAAAAATTGTGGATTAGAAATAGTTCCTCATTTGAACGTCAAAATCTTCGACAGAAAAGCATACATGTAATAAGATGTATTACATTGATAACAATTGTAGGAAAATATTTTTAATCTGACGAAAGAAAATAATCAAATAAAAGATGGTATAAGTACAAATAAGGAAGTAATTCTTAACTTGTCTGTTTATTTTATTAAATTTCACGCTTTTCATGTTTACAATATTTAGGTGCGCAACCCAGGTAGAAAATCGTGCGGGCAGCGATTTCTAGTAAAAACTAAATAAAGTAAATGCTGTCTAGTTTTTAGACAGAATCTGAGATTGTACGATTAGAAAACTATAGTCAAGTATATGTCTAGTTTCTGGCAATGTAGCCACGAGAGCCTCGAGAACA